>JANAVB010036420.1:7847294-7995690 GCA_029216955.1 Iris pallida | reverse complement strand
GGTATGGGATATCTATGTTGCACGGACACACATATGACAAGACACATAACAGACATGGCGACACGGACACAGCAGCAATTTTGGCCTGTCCTACCGTACTTTTGAAGTGTCCGAATTGTGTCCAAAACAACATTACACTGACACGGCACCAGTTTTTTAAGTGTCCTGCTTCCTATAATATCTCAAATCAACAGAAGTTTTGATTTTCTTGATGTGAAACACTAATGAGCCAGTATTACTACAAGAAAACATCTTAGACCAAATTATACCGAGCCATTCTTTATGATTTAGATTCCAAAACAGCCCTAGTCTCCAGAATCAACTCAGGTGCATTTAACAAACATTCCGGATAGCAGTAGTCATCTACTAACCTAATTTTACGAAAAATCGTTCCCATATCCATGTAAAAATTTGTCCAAATTCCCAATATTTCGATGTAGTAGCATAATAAACCTAATTTCTTCTAATCTCCACGTAGAAAACGCCTAAATTCACAATAATGTTCCGGAATGTACTGGAAAATTAGGAATTAAAAACAAATTCACAGAGTTTTCTCAAGTATTACTATACGAAGCAGCTTAATTCATGATAACTTTTGCAGAATCTACATGAATATGAAGATTTGGATCAGATCTGGCGGGACCTTCCAAAGACCGCTCGGATCGGGGAACCGAAACCCTAATTCGGTCGGATCCGATCAAATCAAGAAAGAGAATGGAGAGGAAGGAAGGACCTTGTACTGAGAATTGAGCTCTTCTTGAGCTCAGGGATCTCTCCCTTCTTCGTAGTCGAGAAGTACTTCGAGTCGTGTCCGCTCATTCTTCTTTCGACTCTTCTTCTTCTTATTCGAGTTTTGCTATGATTTTGGAGGAAGAGAGAAGAAGAAGGAAATGGTCGATATTTTCTGCGACAGTGAGGGCCGGGTCGGAATTGGATAGTCCGGCAAATCGATGAATATTTTATTATTTATTTAAATGATCCAAAAAGTTGTTTGGTAAAGTTCCTTCAATTATTTTAGAAAAAAACCCTAAGAAAATTCGTAATGGTCTGCATGGCAATTGCCGATTATGAACTGTTTATAGAGTACGGTTACGAGAGATTCGATTTTGATTATTTTTAAGTAGCGGATTTTAACCAGTCATTCATGTTTAGTAATTAACTAACGAACGATTCTGAAAAAATTTTGCACAAATAAAATTAAATATGATAGTGTAGTAGTAGTTATTTATATATTTTGTGTGAGAATATAAATAAAATAAAATAATAAAATTTTTAAAATTACTAATTTGGGGTGTTTATAGAACCATCAAAATTACATTACACCAATTTTGAAGATTTTTTGAGCCGACCAAAATCAGTGCCTCAAATAAATTAACAAGCATGAATTTTCATAAATGGTCGGTCCAAAATACTCCAAAACCGGTAAAAACAAGGTTACAAGCAGATCCTAAGCCTTCAAAATATTGTTATTATTCTCATGTTTGGCTCATCTTTCACAATGCATGCAACGTTAATGACTTGACTATATCTAATAAAGTATAAAATATTGTAAATATGGTAGATGTCCATTTGTATTCTATAACTCATGTAACTCATGGCCCTTAGTTTCCATAACATATGGCCTTTGGGTTTTCTAACCTATGTCCCTTGATATTACTTGTAAGTCTATAAAAGGGCCATTCTTTAGTTGAATAAATAATAAAAAAACACATTTTTCTTCCAATTCATATATTGTTCTTCTTCACTTTACAACACGTTATCAGCACGAAGCAACCATTATTCATTTAGGGGGACTCATCGATATCAAGGTATAAATTAAACATCCGATAATTTTTTTTCTAATTCGGTTGATAAGGTGGTTGTTCATGATTTGTGCTCTTGATCCTACACATGCATTAGTTTCTTATGACATAATGATATTGTGATTTTTCTGTTGTATGTCACTACTGTTATGATGTATCAATGGTCATTTCTTGGTATCTTAACAAAGATGGACATTTTTTTAGTGGTGCCTAAATATGGATATTATGGTACGAATATGTGTATACATAATTTATATGATGTTTATGTGGATGGGTAGTCAATGTTCCTAATATTGTCTGTCTACATGTATTTACATTAACTGATTTTGAGTTATCAATTTAGGTCTTATTGGATTCTGTAGACTTCCTTCTCTTATCATTTTTTTTGTATCAATATGAGGTCCCGTAAGCCTCTTCATGATTAGTCATTCATTCAAAAAAAAAAAACCAACAACTTGGTACACAGCATATTGTAGATCTTTTTTGGTCACTCATTGTCCCATTCATTTTATTTCCTTTTTAGATTTGATTTTTGCTAATTCTGCCCTCTGCTTCACTGTACTATGACTGAAAATCAAACTTTGTTAATGGTACATGTGTATAAATCCGAACTCGGACTAGTTATGTTTTATTCCTTTTGCTACTATCTTTGTTAAGGTTGTTTATTGCTTACATTTTTTTATAACGACCATAAAGCAATCACCTATTTTACAAACATTGATTTATTTAAGTACTTGGCTTTGTTATTGTATCATTTAACAAAATTCATCGTATACTTTATCGTGACGTTTGATATTTTGAATTTTCATTGTGGTATAGATTTGCATTTATTATGTTGGTTCTCTTAAAGAATAATCTTGCATAAACTATCTTTTTCCTAATAATAAATAATGTTTTTCTTGTCACGATAAATTATTGTGTTATAGTTTGACGATATTTTTTATGAACCTGAAGTTTCATGAAGAAATTTTGAAAGAAAATGTTCAGCTCGAAACATAGATTGAATATAAGGCTTGAAGCCAAAATAGAATATGTTAGGCTTGAAGTTTAATTGATAAAACTCAAACTTGTAGATTTGAGTATGTGTATTATATTCTAAAATAATATTTCTTTTTCAGACATATGGCAAACATCACCAAGCTTGAGTTCGCTGCTCTTGATATTTTCGAAAGAAATTATTTACTTGGGTTCTTGAGGCTGAAATTCATTTGAGTGCAAAGTACCTTGCACATGTCATCAAGAGAAGAATGAGGCAAGCGAACAAGACAAAGCAAAGGCAATAATTTTCATTCGACATCACCTCCATGAAGGGCTGAAATTTGAATATCTTGGAGTAAAAGACCCAACTGTTTTATGGAAAAACTTGAAGGAACATTATGATCATCAAAAGTGTGATACTCCCAAAGGCTCGTTATGATTGGATGCACCTGAGGTTGCAAGATTTCAAAATGGTAAACGAATATAACTCTGCAAAGAAGATAAGTTGGAAAAGACATACACTACTTTCCATGCCACGAACATGCTCCTGCAACAGCAGTATCGTGAAAAAGTTTTACAAAAATTCTTAATTGATCCATGCCTACTTGTTGGTGAACAAAATAATGAGCTCTTAATGAAAAATCATAACTCCCACCCTACTGGATCACAACCATTCCCTGAAGCAAATGGAAATAGCTATAGACAAGGACACGGTCGCGGTCGCGGTCGTGGTCATGGTCGCGGTCGTGGTCGTGGTCACGGTCGTAGTTATAGTCATGGTAAAACTCGAGATCATGGTGGTCCTAATTATCATGCCTTCAACAAGAAGGTTGTGCCATACCACTTGAAGTGGAACAAAAATGGCAGAAAACAAGATAAAGGAAAGGGTGTGAAAGTAGTTTCTCCGAAGAATTATGAAGAGGCTTGCTATAGGTGTGGAGCAAAAGGGCATTGGTCTCGTACCTGTCTACACCAAACCACCTAATTGACCTTTACCAGGCATCTATCAAGGGTAAAGGAAAAGAAAGAAATCAATCTTGTAAATTTTAGTAAAATTGATGAAGATGAAAATGATCCAATGGAATTTACTCATCTGGATGTTGATTATTTCTTAAACGAGCCAAATGAAGGAATCAATGGGATTAAGTTTTGGGGGTGATGATGCTAATGATGTCAATGGAAAGAACTAAAATGATTGTGTTGGAATTTAGACTATTTGAACTTTATTTTTCTAAGTTTGATTTTAGTTCAATGCTTGTATTCTCATGTTTCTAAATCTTTGCTATTATAATGTCGAATTAATAAATTAAGTTTTATAATGTTTCTTACTTATTTTTTTGTTTATAGAAATATGAAAAGTATAGATGTAGTAAACAACTCCAACTGGAGATATATGTTTGGTTGACAGTGGATCAACGCACACAATTCTTCGAGATCGAAAATACTTCTCGAACTTAAAATTGGCAAAAGCAAATATTAGTACAATTTCTGGTACTACAAAAATGATTGAGGGCTCCGGAAGAGCGAATATTATATTACCGGGTGGAACAAATATTTTGGTGAAAGAGGCCTTATATTCTAGCAAGTCAAAAATAAATTTGTTAAGCTTCAAAGACATACGTCTAAATTAATGGTTTCCATATCGAGACTATGAATGAGGAGAATATGGAATATCTATATATTACATCCAACGATTCATGCTAGAAGCATGTGAAAGAAAAACTCCTAGTTTTCTCATCAAGATTATATTATGCAAACATAAGTGCCATAGAATCTAACACTGCGATAAACCAGAAGTTCAATGATCCAAAACTTTTATGCTTTGGCATGATCGACTTGGCCATCCTGGATCAAGTATGATGCATCGAATAATTAGAAACTCACGTGGGCATCCACTAAAGAACCAGAAGATTTTTTTATCTTGTGATTGTGTGTGTTGCATGCTCACAAGGAAAATTAATTGTAAGACCATCTCCAATGAAAGTTAATCTTGAGTCCCCTACGTTTTTACAAAGAATACAAGGGGATATTTGTGGACCTATTGACCCATCTTATGGACCATTTCGTTACTATATGGTCTTGATAGATGCATCATCTAGATGGTCACATGTAAGTCTACTGTCAACACGAACCGTTGCTTTTGCTAAACTTTTTGCTCAATTATAAAACTAAGGGCTCAATTTCCTGGTTACTCCATCAAGACTATCCGTCTTGACAATGCCGGTGAATATACATCTCAAGCATTTGACGATTATTGCATGTCAATGGGCATTAATATTGAACATTCAGTTGCACATGTGCATACTCAAAATGGACTTGCAGAGTCTTTTATTAAAAGGTTGCAATTGATTGCCAGACCGTTACTTCTAAGGTCAAGTTTACCCATTCTGTGTGGGACATGCAATATTACATGCAGCTGCATTGGTCCATATCGACAAGTTTATTTTATCATTATTCCATTGCAACTTGTTTCTGGCCAGCAGCATGATATTTATACTTAAAAGTTTTTAGTTGTGCTATTTATGTCCCTATTTCTCCACCTAAATGAACAAAGATGGGACCACAAAGACGTCTTGGAATTTATGTTGTTTTTGATTCCCCGTCTATAATAAAATACATTGAGCCCCTGACGGATGATTTATTTAAGGCAAGGTTTGCTGATTGCCATTTTGATGAATCAGTTTTTCCACCGTTAGGGGGAGATAAAATGTCACTTCCTGTAGAACGGCGTGAAATTACATGGAATCTACCATCTTTTATTGATCCACGCACAAGTAGATGTGAGCAAGAAGTAAAAAGGATCATTCATTTGCAAAATATTGCAAATCAATTGCCAGATGCATTCACTGATATTAAGAAAGTGACAAAATCTCATGTATCGGCTATAAATGTACCAGCATGGATTGATATCCCTGAAGGACAACATGATGGCACACTAAAACCGTGCATAAAACGTGGACGCGACGCCCTGTTGGCGCTAAAGATAAGAACCCTCGAAAGAAAAGGGTACAAGTAATTACTCCAGAAGAGAAACATGAAAGCGCTATAGAAAATTTGATTGATCAGTCTAAACTAGCTCCTAAAGACACATGACAATGAACAAATTTCAGAAGAAATCTCTTTAAATTATATGAGTACAAGGAAAAGCTGGGATAGAAAAAAATTACGATAGACAATATTTTTGCTTATAGTGTCGCACTTGATATAGCAAATGAGGATCCTGAACCAAAATTCATTAAACAATGTCGACATAGAAATGATTGGCCAAAATGGAAAGATGCAATACAAACTAAATTTAAATCCTTAGAAAATCGCAAAATATTTGGACCAGTAGTTCAAATTCCTGAAGGTATGAAACCTATTGGTTACAAATGGATGTTTGTACGAAAGTGTAACGAGAAAAACGAAATTGTGAGATACAAGGCACGACTTGTTGCACAAGGTTTTTTACAGAGACCTGGAATTGATTATGATGAAACATATTCCCCTGTGATCGACACGATCACATTACGATACTTGATCAGTTTAACAGTCACAGAAAAACTGGATATACGGCTTATGGATGTTGTTACCGCATATTTATATGGATCATTGGATAATGACATTTATATGAAAATTCTAGAAGGATTCAAATTACCTGAAGCAAATAACAAAAGTTATAATGGGTTATACTCAATCAAATTACAATGATCCCTATACGGATTAAAATAATCTGGAAGAATGTGGTATAACCGTCTTAGCGAATACCTTGTTAGAGAAGGATATATAAATAATCCAATTTGTCCATGTGTTTTTATCAAAAGATCTAAAAATGGATTCTCAATTATTGCGGTATATGTTGATGACTTAAATCTTGTAGGAACTCCCGAAGAGCTCACAAAAACCGCTAATTATCTGATGAAAGAATTTAAGATAAAAAATCTTGGAAGACAAAATTTTGTCTCGGCCTGCAGATCAAAAATTTATCAAATGGAATTTTTATTCATCAATCTACCTATGCAGAAAAGATTCTAAAAAGATTTTATATGGATAAAGCTCATCCACTGAGTAGCCCCGTGGTTGTTAGATCGTTAGATGTAAAGAAAGATCTATTCTGTCCTCGAGAGGATAATGAAGAATTATTAGGTCCAGAAGTACCATATCTTAGTGCTATTGGAGTTTGATGTATCTTGCAAATTGTACAAGACCTGATATAGCATTTTCAGTAAACTTACTGGCAATGTATAGCTCGGCACCAACAAAACGACATTGGAATGGTATTAAACACATATTACGTTATCTTCGTGGAACAACTGACATGGGCTTGTTTTACTCAAAAAATTTAGAATCACAAGTTGTGGGTTATGCTGATGCCGGTTATCTATCTGACCCACATAAAGGAAGATCTCAGTGTGGATATGTATTTACTTGTGGCGGTGCTGCAATATCATGGCGTTCGGTGAAGCAAACATTAGTAGCTACTTCTTCTAATCACTCAGAAATTCTGGTATTGCATGAAGCAAGTCAAGAGTGCATATGGTTGAGACAATGGTTCATCATATCCAAGAATCATGTGGGTTACCTTCAGCAAAAAATACTCCGAGGTATTGTATGAAGATAATGCTGCTTGTATTACATAAATTAGAAATGGCTACATCAAACGTGACATAACGAAGCATATGTCACCAAAAAATTTCTACACTCACTACAAAAGAATGGTGACATTGATGTTCGACAGATACAATCAAATAATAATTTTGCAGATTTATTCACTAAAGCATTGCCAACACAACATTCAGAAAGATGATTCAAATATTGGGATGCGTCAGCTAAATGAACTCTTGCCAGTATCAGGGGGCGTGATCACTAGTATTTCACATTGTACTCTTTTCCTTCGTCTAAGTTTTTATCCCGCTGGATTTTTCTTGGCAAGATTTTAACGAGGCAGTTTATCACGCTTACTATTTTGTATAATATGTACTCTTTTTCCTTTGGCCAAGTTTTTATCCCACTGGATTTTTCTTGGCAAGGTTTTAACGAGGCATATTCTATAAATATTGGACATCCAAGGGGGAGTGTTGTAAATATGGTGGATGTCCATTTGTATTCTATAACTCATGTAACTCATGGCCCTTAGTTTCTATAACATATGGCCTTTGGGTTTCCTAACCTATGTCCCTTGGTATTACTTGTAAGCCTATAAAAGGGCCATTCTTTAGTTGAATGAATATAAAAAAAGAAATACCTTTTTCTTCCAATTCATATATTGTTCTTCTTCACTTTACAACATAAAATAGTTTTACTTGCAACCGAGAACCTAGTAGCTTTCACATGAATCCTACTCCTTTCTTCAAACCTTTTGATATTTGGGTAAAGAATGTAACGAGGAACCAATTTAGATTTTCTTTATCCTTTAATTATTTTTGGTTATTTTAGATAGAGATTATTTTTATTTGTTTTATCAGTTATGATTTAAGTTATCTTAGAGATAAGTCTTTAGAAATTGACTTTATCTTATTTTATTTGTTGATAGTATACAACTAGGATGTAAATTAGTAAATGGTTAATTGAAGAATTAAAAAATGTGAACTCTATTTTGAGTTTATATAGTGTGATTCCTAAAGTGGATCTCTCTTGTCTCGTTTTCTTCTCTGCCTCTGACGTTGACGAAAATCTGTCTCGAGTACAAAAGTCGCATATTCGAGATCCAACATAACATGTATGTTTCCAAACTTGGATATTTTTATTCATAATCAATTATTATGTTTTGCATTTCTATTATAATTCTATGATAAATTGATAATAGTTATTTATTCATATTTTATTTAAAGCTTTCGTGCCTAATTTTTTAAAAATCCCAAATTTTATACAATTTTTTTTCTAAGTCGTTGTCCCGCATCAAATTGGTATCAGAGCTCTAGGTTAAGAATATTTTTTATTCGTAGGTAAAAACTAGGGAGAAATTAAACCCTTAAACTAAAATATGGATTATTAAAAGTTTAAGCATTTTTTTATTATGAAAGTAATAACTTTTAAACGCTTAAACCATGCTTGTTTGTTGGTTCGAAGGCCCGGTTGGACTTAGGTTCATGCAGAGGATTCATTCAGTGATGTTGTACAAGGTATCGTGGGATTTGAAAAGTGGTGCAGGCTTGCTTAATTCGGGCGGATTGGATGGTTTATGGAGCTTGGTCGTTTGTATGGTTATACTAATTAAGAAGTCTTGTCTGAGGCATGGTTCGGTATCTGCTCGGTCGAGACAGATATGCATTTCTTCATGGTGCGCGGTTTTGATCCTTGCTTATTTACCTTCACACTTAATAAATTGATGTTGCATATCTAGTTATTTATGTTATGCATTTGTCGCATGCTAATAAAAAGAACCAAGATAAAAGAGATTAATAGGATTGTGGTTAGATATGTATCAAATGTAATATGGTACTGTGGTTATGTTACTATATGGAATATATGTCGTTATTTATCTTGTTGTATATCGTATTATTTATATAGAAAAGCTGAATGGTAAGGATGTAGCTTGGTGCCACGATATGATTGGATGTGTGGCTTGGTGCCACCATATGTATGGATGTGTGGCTTAGTGTCATGGCATGGTATGGATGTGTTGCTTGGTGCCATGGTATGGTATGAAGGTCACTTGGTGTCATGTCCTGATTCTATCGAACTGACAAATCGTCACTATGTGTGACGCTGTACAAGCCTAAGTTACACTTGTATAAGGCATGCTCGTGTTCATTTTGAAACATCATGGATTTATGTAAGCTTGTAATAGAATTTAAGAAGAGAAATTGAATAACAACATGACAGAATAAAATAACTCTTTTAATTAATCATTCACATTTGATACATAAGTTCTCAAATAGTTGAGTAAAGGGTGTCGTACTACTTATAACTTGAAAAACTGTAATACCCTAGTTCCAATGTACGTATGACAATGGATACGTACACATGCCAGATGTATGTATACGAAGACTACTCTAGTGTATGGAATCCAAGTATATATACAAAGACAATATTAAATATAAGAGCTCTATGTAACGGCCCAAATGTTGCACCCCGCCCGAGGCCCAGTTGTATAACCTGTTCGCGGACCAAGGTTATGCGGAAGCTTCCAGAACATTCTAGAAGATGGCGAAGGCTCTAGAAGATTGTGGATCTCTCCGGAAGGCCCAAGATCGTTCTAGGAGGCCCAAGAAGCTTCTGGAAGGCCCTTGAAGTTTCTTTTATGTTGCTAAGAATAAACCTGGAATATGCCATTCCAGTTATGGTAGATTGTAATGATCCTTGGAATATTCCTTCCAGGACTTTCCTTGTATTGCTCTATAGCACTTATAAAAGGGGGAGGCTCTCATTTGTTCCTCACCACCTAAAAATTGTAAGCATTCTCCAAGTCAATAAAGAGATTCTTACTAGCCCCATCTTTGCTCCACTATTCTAGTTTTCTTAGCAATCTAGCTAAGTCGGGGACGGGAAGGCTTGCACGAGTCTTTGAGGAGAAAGACAGTGCGCCGCATGGGACGAAGTGCTAGCAAAAACACTAAGTCCGTGACAAGTGGTATCAGAGCAAAGGTTCGATCGCCGTTATGTCTTCGACCGAAGCCATCATCAACGACGAGCCGGCACAACCCTCATCGCCTAAGGAGAAGGCGAAGACCTCGAAGAAGGGCAAGGGCAAGGAACCGTTGCTGGAACGGGCCCTTGGAGAGTTGGCTGACCGGGTTGAGATGCTGGAGAAAGGCGTGACGGGCGTCGAGTATCAAGTGGCAGAACCAAGCGGCTCAAGAGGAATTCGCCCAAGGTTTGGAGACGGATGTCGCCACGGCTATGACGGAGTTCCGAGAGCATCTCGCGAGATGCAGCCAAGTTCGAGGAGGAACGAAAGGCTACGAAGGCGAGATTGCTGAACTACGCAAAGAGCTACAAACCAAGGCGAGGTCCTCGAGAGGGCCATTGATGGTGGTCCGACTCCGAGGAGGGAGTCGACGCAGAGGGTGAAGTATCCAGAACCAAAATCCTTCAATGGCGTACGGGACGCGAAGGAGGTGGACAACTTCATCTGGAATGTCAGCGTTACCTGAAGGCGGTTCGCATCGAGGATGAGACCGATAAGGTAAACACAGCATCCTTATATTTTTCTGATGATGCTACGCTGTGGTGGCGACGCAGGTGCATCGATATAGAAAAGGGACTCTGCAAGATTGAGACTTGGGAGGATCTCAAGAAGGAGATCAAGTCTCAGTTCTACCCGAAGAATGTGGAGTATGTCGCAAGACGGAGTTTGCGTCAACTCAAGCACACCGGGTCGATCAAGGAGTATGTGGCGAGTTCACCCGCCTGATGCTCACCATTTCCAGTATGGGCGAAGAGGATCGCCTGTTCGCGTTCCTGGAGGGTCTTCAACCATGGGCGGCACAAGAATTGCAGAGGCAAGATGTGTCAGATCTGAACACGGCTGTTGCGGCAGCCGAGAAGCTGATGGAGTATCGGCGGAGCGATGCCCCAAAGCCCAAGGAAAAGACCACGACCAAGTTCAATGGTGGGGAGCGAAGAAGAACAACGGAAAGGGAGGCCCACCGCCGAAGGACAAGCCGCAAGCAAAGCCTTCGACGGAGCGAAAGATCGAGTGCTATGTGTGCGATGGAAATCACCTCGCACGGGACTGTCCAACAAGGGCAAGAGGGTGAACGCGGTCCAAGGCAAGGAAGCCGAGGACCAGGAGCCTAAGAAGGGGGCTCACATGGGTGCCCTATGCCTGTTGAATGCTTTGAAGAGCAAGGCGGTAGTGTCCAAGACCCCGAATCGAGAGCTGATGTACGTGGACGTGAAGATCAACGGCCACAACACAGGCGATGGTCGACACGGGGGCTACCCACAACTTTATCTCGGATGCGGAGGTCCGACGCTTGGGTTTGGCGCTGGAAAAAGACTCAAGCACGATAAAGGCAGTCAACTCTGAGGCGCGCCCCGTATAGGGGTGGCCAAAGGGGTGAAGATCCAAGTGGGAGACTAGACGGGTGTCACCAGTCTCACGGCAGCACCACTGGACGACTTCGACATGATCCTTGGGATGGACTTCCTCATTTCGGCAAAGGCAGTCCCAATACCGCATCTGGAGTCATCGGGATCATGGAGGAGAGCTCTCCGTGCATGGTGACAACTGCACGAGGCGAGCTTACGAAAGGGAAGGCTCTCTCCGCATTACAACTCAAGAAGGGGATGCGACACGGAGAGATGACTTACCTTGCTGTGCTCAAGACGGAGGAGGCGCCCGTGCAGGGGGATCTTCCGCCTGAGATCGATGACGTCCTTATGGAGTTCGGGGACGTCATGCCGAAGGAGTTGCCGAAGAGGCTACCTCCGCGGAGGGAGGTAGACCATGCCATCGAGTTGGAGCCGGCACGAAGCCGCCTGCCATGGCTCCATATCGCATGGCCCCGCCCAAGCTGGATGAGTTGAAGAAGCAACTCAAGGAGCTGCTGGACGCGGGATTCATCAGACCGTCAAAGGCCCCGTATGGTGCACCGGTGCTATTCCAGAAGAAGAAGGACGGAAGCCTTCGTTTGTGCATCGACTATCGTGCACTAAATAAGGTAACCGTCAAGAACAAATATTCCATTCCGTTGGTGGCGACTTGTTCGACCAATTGGGAGGCGAGATACTTCTCCAAACTTGATTTGCGCTCGGGATATTATCAAGTCCGGATTGCGGAGGACGACGAGGCTAAGACGGCATGCGTGACGAGGTATGGCGCATATGAGTTTATGGTTATGCCTTTTGGTCTAACAAATGCTCCTGCAACTTTTTGTACTTTGATGAACAAGCTCTTTCATCCCTACCTGGATCGGTTCGTCGTGGTCTACCTCGACGACATCATCGTGTACTCAAACACGATGAGGAGCACATCGAGCATTTGAAGACTCTTCCCAGGTGCTAAGGAAGAACGAACTCTTCGTCAAGCGGGAGAAGTGCTCATTCGCACAAGAAGAGGTGTCGTTCTTGGGGCACTGGATTGGGCGTGGCAAGATATGGATGGACGGCGCAAAGGTCCAGTCCATACGGGAGTGGGAGGCTCCCACCAAGCCAACGGAGCTGCGATCGTTCCTTGGCTTGGCGAACTACTACCGGCGGTTCATCCGAGGATATTCCGCCATCGCAGCCTCTGACCGATCTGCTGCGGAAGGATCGGGCGTGGAGCTGGACCCCCATACGAGAAGGCATTCGAGGCACTGAAGCGGGCTGTGACGGAGGAGCCGTCTTGTCTCTACCGGACTACTCCAAGGCGTTCGAAGTGCACACGGACGCGTCCGACTTTGCCATCGGTGGGGTGTTGGCGCAGAAGGACACCCCATCACGTTCGAGAGCCGCAAGCTGAATGACACTGAGCGGCGCTACACGGTGCAGGAGAAGGAGATGACCGCGGTCGTGCATAGCTTGAGGACATGGCGGCACTACCTCCTCGGCACCAAGTTCGTGGTCATGACGGACAATGTTGCCATGAGCTACTTCCAATCCCAAAAGAAGCTATCTCCGAAGCAGGCAAGATGGCAAGATTTTCTAGCCAAGTTCGACATGGTGTTGCAGTACAAACCCGGCAAAGAAAATCAGTGGCCAATATGCTTAGCAGGAAGGCCGAGCTCGCATCTATGTGCTTGCTTAAGGGGGACATTCTGGACCGTGTTCGAGTGGAATCATGGAGGACCCACTAATACTGGCCCTAGTGAAGCTTGCCAAGAGGACAAGACGAGAAGGTTCTGGCTGAAAACGAACTTCTCTACACCAAGGGCGACAAGGTGGTCGTGCCTAGGTGGAGTGGCTTGCGTAGACAGCTGCTCAAGGAGTGTCATGACACAAAGTGGGCTGGACATCCGGGGCAGAAGTGAACCTTGGCGCTACTGGAGGCCGCATACTACTGGCCTCGTATGCGCGAGGATGTAGAGGACTATGTTCGCACTTGTCTTGTGTGCCAACAGGACAAGGTGGATCATCAGAAGCCCGGGGCCTGCTGGAGCCTCTTCCGTGCCGAGGGCCGTGGGAGAGCATTTCGATGAACTTCATCTCCGCCCTGCCGAAAGTGGGGGCGCTTGGGTCCATTCTCGTGGTGGTGGACCGGTTCTTAAAGTACGCGACCTTCATTGCTGCTTCGACGGACTGCACAGCAGAAGGCCGCGCGACTGTTCATCAGCCATGTGGTGAAGTTCTGGGGCATCCCGGTCAACATTGTCAGCGACCGAGACCCCTGCTTTACGGGGAAGTTTGGACGAAGTGTTCAAAATCCTCGGGATGGACTTACACTTCTCGACCAGCTTCCACCCGCAGACGGACGGGCAGACCGAGCGGGTCAACTCGCTACTCGAGGAGTACTTGCGGCACTTTGTGAGTGCCAACCAGAGGATTGGGTGCATCACCTCGACGTCGCTCAGTTCTGCTACAATCTTCAACGGAGCGAGTCGTCGCAGCAGTCCATTCGAGTTGGTGATGGGTCGCCAACCGCTTGCCCCGTACACGCTGAGTGCGGGGTCCTCGAGTAGAATCCCCGCGGCCAACCAGTTTACTTCAGATTTCAAGGCAAAGGCGGACATTGCCAAGGCATTTCTGGAGAAGGCCGCGAGGAAGATAAAGAAGTGGGCCGACGCGAAGCGAAGGCCGGTCGAGTACAAGGAGGGGGACATGGTGCTGGTGAAGCTACAACTGCAACAGTTCAAGGTGTTCCGCAAGGTGCACAAAGGACTAATCCGGAAGTATGAAGGCCCCTTCCCCGTGCTTAAGAAGGTAGGCAAGGTGGCCTACAAGCTTGAACTCCCTGCCAAGCTGAAGATCCATCCAGTCTTCCTTGCAAGTTGCTTGAAGCCGTACCATGCAGACTTGGAGGATCCCTAGCGAGGAGTTCCGAAGCGACCGACGGCGACCATGACGACTTCCTTCGACAAGGAGGTGGAAGCCGTGCTGGACAGGAGGACCATTCGCGACGAGGCGTGTCCCCGTATGTGGAGTACCTCATCCAGTGGAAGGGCTTGCCTTACGACGAGTCAAGCTGGGAACGTGCTGATACGCTGCATCAGTTCGAAGCGAGATCCAGGCGTTTTTCAGCGAGCATGGTTGACGAGGGCGTCAACGCCTTAGGTGGAGAAGAATGTAACGGCCCAAATGTTGCACCCCGCCCGAGGCCCAGTTGCATAACCTGTTCGTGGACCAAGGTTATACGGAAAGCTTCCAGAACATTCTAGAAGATGGCGGAAGGCTCTAGAAGATTGTGGATCTCTCCGGAAGGCCCAAGATCGTTCTAGGAGGCCCAAGAAGCTTCTGGAAGGCCCTTGAAGTTTCCTTTTATGTTGCTAAGGAATAAACCTGGAATATGCCATTCCAGTTATGGTAGATTGTAATGATCCTTGGAATATTCCTTCCAGGACTTTCCTTGTATTGCTCTATGAGCACTTATAAAAGGGGGAGGCTCTCATTTGTTCCTCACCACCTAAAAATTGTAAGCATTCTCCAAGTCAATAAAGAGATTCTTACTAGCCCCATCTTTGCTCCACTATTCTAGTTTTCTTAGCAATCTAGCTAAGTTGGGGACGGGAAGGCTTGCATGAGTCTTTGAGAAGAAAGACAGTGCGCCGTACGGGACGAAGTGCTAGCAAAAACACTAAGTCCGTGACATCTAGCTCATAATAAATAAGTCACAGGCAATATTAAATCTCATCCACAATAGAAGAAAATAATAACAAATCAATGTACCAAATAATCAAGTACGTATGAAAAGTCAAATAAATCAAATAGACGGGTGGAGACAAATCCACTACCAGTCGACTATATCAAACAGATGGAGTCCGGCCTCCGAAGTAAATAGATAAATTAGCAACTAAATATCCACCAAATAAAAGTATCAAACATCTCCAGAGGGCAAGACCTCCTCGACAGAGAAAGATGAATCTGGTCCTGGCCCGTACTCCTGCGAATAATCCTGGTCGTCTATACGTGGAGAGATCATCAAGTCCTTAGAGGGACGTAACAAGATACACAAAACATGCCATAAAAACTGAATATGCAATATACAATACAGCTGGCTTCTTAACCGTCTATGTAAAATGCACTTTGAGGACAACATTCCATGTAGAGGCGTTCATAACCACGATATCACCAACAATATAAATAAGTAAAAGCACTACCAAAATACAGTAAATTGGTGACAGATTTTTAGCGACGAATATATTCCGTCGCTAATAGCGACGGACACCCGACTAAATGGCGACGGTTTGCCGTCGAATTGTAGCCAATAATTTTTTCTAATTTTAAGGGTAAAACTCGGTCACAAATCCGTCGCTACATCGGCAAAAATATAGCGACGGACAAACAAGTCGTAGCTACGTCGTCGCCTAGTTGTCAATAATTGGCGAAAATGTTGAAAAAAATTGGCAACCACATAGCGACGGATTATCCGTCGGTAAACTAGCGGGGGTATAGCGACGGCCTGACGACATATATATTCGTCGATAATTCATCGCTAAATACTATTCCCTAACTTAAAATGAAACGACTGGGGGGGATTTTCATTCCCCCAAAAGTTTCTCTCACCTATCTCTCTCTCGTGCGCGTGTACATAGCTCTCTCTCTCTCACTCAGGTATCTCTCTCTCCCCCCTCTCTCTCTCCCTCCCTCTCTTTCTTGGTGGTCGGGGGGTTTATTGTGGCCACGGGGGGCAGGGGTAGGGGAGCGGAGGGGGGCTGGGGGGTCTTGGTGGTCGGGGGAGGAGGGGGGTGGGGCCCCGGGGGGTTTATCGTGGCCGCGGTGGGGGGGGGTAGCGGAGGGAGAGGGGCCGGGGGTCTTTGTGGTTGGGGGGGAGGAGGGGGTGGGGGCCCGGGGGGTTTATCGTGGCAGCAAAGGGGGGTGTTTAGGGTGGGGGTCGACGGGTGGGGAGGTCACAGGGGGGTAGGGAGCGGAGGGGACCACGGGGTCTTGGTGGTCGGGGGGGGGGAGGAGGGGGTGGGGGCCCGAGGGGTACCACGGGGTCCCCCTGGTCTTGGGTGTGGCATCTGCCATCCTGATTATAATTTAGTGATAATTTTTTTATTTTTAATTGATTAGTTTATATTTAATTTTCTATGATCATAGGAGTTGTAACTAAGCTCACAAGTAATTTATGACCATCTTGTGGTCGCATGACCTCTAGATAGCCTATATATGTATTATTTAGCTATTTTTATTTTTCTACAATTTTTGGATTTTTTAGGTATTTAATATTTAAGATTTTATTATTTTTAAGGAGTTTCAGGATTTACTGTACATACGGGGGTATTTCTAGACCATATATTTTTATTTGGGCTCTAAATGACTAAAAATATTTTTTGGATTTTTTTAGAATTTTTGGAATTTTTATATAACTAAAACATATAGAATTTATATTTTATAGGTTTTTGGAATTTACTGCGAGGTCACACGATGATATTTTGTGTTAAAATATTTTATTTATATTCTAGACACTTAGAAATATTTTCTAGAATTTTCTAGAATTTTTCTGCAATTTATTTTAATTTATTTGGACTTAAAATGATTTTTAGATAATTTTTGAATTAAATAAATAAATACCCAGAAATCCACCCGGGGGGGCCACCTGTCGGCGCCAACTGCTACAGTGACCGCCTCTCTCTCCTATATATATATATTATATTCGCCCACCCTAATTAAATTCTAGCAGCCTTTTGTGGGAGAACTCATCTAGGGTTTCCGACTTCCCGAAGCGATTCCCGCCAACTCCGACGTGTTTTCGTGCCCCTTTTTTTGTTGGATTCATATCGAGGCAAGCTTTCTGAATATGTAATTTATTTTCGTAGATATTATTCTTAAATTTCTGGAAAATTCGTAGAGTGTCGGTTGTCTGAAACTTGACACGTTTCGGTGTTTTCGAGATTTCGGGAGGACCGGAAATTGAAATCACGAACCGTTTGAAGTTTCGGAAAGCTAACACAGAGCTCTACGACATATATTTTTTCCAGAAATTAATTTGTTTATCTAGTATTTTAGTTATTCTGTTGAACTCAGAATTGGTTGGTTGATTACCGTTTTGGCCACGATTAGCCATAGCGGCGATATCTTTTAACCAAAGCGTGATTTTGTGGCACGGTTGATTCTAGCGCACTCATGGCGAAATCTACCAAGGTGCACTTTCAAAATCTAGAGTTCACAACATTTGACTAGATAGTCAACGGCCCGTCTCGATTTACGTGCCATGGTTTCCAAAATTGGAAAATACGACTTTTGATGGCCAAACTTGCATGTTTAGATTATATTCAGATTATTATTAGGTTAAATTAGGATTTAAGTGAATTATTTCAGAATTAATTATTATTAGATTAGTAACCCAACTAGCCACTATTCCATGAATTTAGAACTAGAACATTAGAATTGATTTATAGTTTTCGTGCACGGTTCATGGTGCGATATGTGTTATAGGTTGACATCTCCTAGATCGCATCCCATCATCCTCGACTTGTGACTACGGTTTGTGCACGACCCACCGGAATCCAAAATTGGACATACCGTTGGATTCGTATCATCAAACCGGATCCGTAGACATGTAGTTTGATGACTTTAGAGACCATTAACTCTGGCACGCTTTTCGATGCAGAGCGGTCCAACGGCGGACACCGTTTTGGCTCAAATACCGTTTTGCCCCTGTGTCCAGAATTGGACTTAAGGACAGGCAATCCTAGCTAATTTGACTATTCTAAAAACGTTGGCAATGTCTGTTTCAGTTTTCGGAGACAATTGTGAGATTTGGACTTTCTGGCATACCTTGATGGTATATTATGGATCTTTGTGCTACCACCAGGCAAGATGCCTTGCATCCCTCTACAGTTTAATTTCATGCTTATAGTTTTTCTGTGATTATTTGGTTACTCTAGTTCTATAGATTTATATGTTATTATCAGTTCTCTAGTCGACTTGATTTATATATGTTCTTCATACCATGTTCACTAGTTCTTTGACTTGTCTGTATATCATCTTCATGACTTGATAGTGTAGATATGCCAGACTTGTTCACCTTATGAGTTCATATTAGAGTTGTCCTTACTGGGTCTTGACTGATTGTACCATGTCGTTACTTGTACCTCGACTGGTTCGTGTCATAGAACGAATACGTGTAATTGAACTGCTAAATCCTTGTTATTATTTCCTTGGCACCAGAGAGTCCACTCGGGACGAGGGTGTTTGTCTTGATCTGTTGCACCAGAGAGTCCACACTCGGACGAGGGTGTTTGTCGTATTCATTGGCACCAGAGAGTCCACACTCGGGACGAGGGTGTTTTGTTTACTTGCATCAAAGAGTCCACACTCGGGACGAGGATGTAGTACTTGTATCAGAGAGTCCACACTCGGGACGAGGATGTAGTACTTGCATCAGAGAGTCCACACTTGGGACGAGGATTAGTACTTGCACCAGAGAGTCCACACTCGGGACGAAGGTGCCTTGCCGTGAACTAACTAGAGAGTCCACACTCGGGACGAGGGTTAGTGATTAGTTTAAACCTGTGAGTCCACTCGGGGCGAGGGTTTGGTACTCCATTGATCTCGTGTTCACTTGTTCATCCAGCAGTTCAGTTACGTGTAGTTGTTCTTGTATTCCAGTTCATAGTCACCTGTCAGTAGCCACTTGTCGTTAGTCACTTGATAGCAGTTTGGTCGTAGTCTCGTGCCATGTGAAGTATCTTTTCTTATTTAATCCCATTATATTATCATGCATGATTAAACTGCTAGATAGGCATATTTTTATGTATCTTGCTATGTCCTCTGAGGACCTGATGATCTCTTCAGGTTAGTTATTGCGTGGAGTTAGGTAGCAGTTTTGGATGGCGGATGATTATGACACTGGTGGATTTCAGATGATTACGATATTGCTTGCGAGATTCAGGTATTGATTTCACGTTTATTATCTAGCTCGTGCTTTTCTTTCATCATCATGTGATATCCTATTTCGATTCAGTTTATAGACTCTTGTTATATTCTTTAGTCTTATCGGACAATATGCTAATGAGCTGCAGACCATGACCCATAATTGTTCATTCATGTTTCGTTCACTTATTATGGATTAGATATAGATTGTATTGCCATGATTTGGCAATATACCATATCTTTGACAGCGTTTACGTATTCGAGTCGGGCTGGAGTCCGTTCGATACGTAGTTGGCTTGCTCATGAGCTCACGTCCGAAAAGCGGGTGCAGGTCGTGATAAGTTTTTTTGGTAGCCCATGCAGGTCAGAGCATATCGTATCGGTTACGTAACTGTACTGATACGAGCCTGCGAATTTGACTAAACCCTTAGAAATCTCAATCCACGCTGCCTTGAAAATTCTTTTAGAAATTTCTCTACGTCTTTGAAATTTATATTTTTTTCGATTATTCTTCCTTGCCTTCCCGTATCCTTGATTCTCGTCCCTTCCTATTTCGGGGTGACGAATGATCGTGCTATCTAGAATTCATTAGAAATTCTTAAATTATACTTAATATTGCTCGACTATTGAATATTTGATTGTTTATAGATAGGAGGGATTATAGATGTCGTACACCCTAGATATCTATTGGTAGAATTGTTAGTAACTGGTTAGAAGATTATAAAATTTTAGTGACCGTATTTTGAGGTGTAGTATGACCAAAGGTGGGTAGGAGTCCTCGAGGTTATGTAGTTCTGAAAATTAAATTTGAGGAGATTAAGGTAATAGTAGACTTTGAATTTTAAGGGATAGACATGAATTAGAATTTCGAGGACAAATTATTTTTAAGGGGGATAGTATGTGGCATCTGCCATCCCGATTATAATTTAGTGATTTTATTTTTATTTTTAATTGATTAGTTTATATTTAATTTTCTATGATCATAGGAGTTGTGACTAAGCCCACAGGTGATTTATGACCATCTTGTGGTCACATGACCTCTAGATAGCCTATATATGTATATTTAGCTATTTTATATTTTTCTACAATTTGGATATTTTTAGGTATTTAATATTTAAGGTTTTATTATTTTTAAGGAGTTTTAGGATTTACTGTAAGGTCAAACGGGGGTATTTCGGGACCAAATATTTTTTTGGGCTCTAAATGACTAAAAATATTTTAAAAAAAATTTGGATTTTTTTAGAATTTATGGGAATTTTTATATAATTAAAAATATAGAATTTATATTTTATAGGTTTTTAGAATTTACTGTGAGGTCACACGATGATATTTGTGTTAAAATTTTTATTATATTCTAGACACTTAGAAATATTTTCTAGAATTTTCTAGAATTTTTCTGGATTTTTTTTGCAATTTATTTTGATTTATTTGGACTTAAAATGATTTTTAAATAATTTTCTGAATTAAATAAGTAAATACCCAGAAATCCACCCAGGAGGGGCCCACCTGTCGGCGCCAACTGCTACAGTGACCGCCTCTCTCTCTCCTATATATATTATTATATTCGTCCACCCTAATTAAATTCTAGCAGCTTTTTGTGGGAGAACTCATCTAGGGTTTTTGACTTCCGAAGCGATTTCGCCAACTCCGACGTGCTTTTCGTGCCCCTTTTTTGTTGGATTCGTATCGAGGTAAGCTTTCTGAATATGTAATTTATTTTCGTAGATATTAATCTTAAATTTCTGGAAAATTCTTAGGGTGTCGGTTGTCCGAAACTTGACACGTTTCGGTGTTTTCGAGATTCTGGGAGGACCGGAAATCGAAATCACGAACGTTTGAAGTTTCGAAAGATAACACAGAGCTCTACGACATATATTTTTTTCCAAAATTAATTCGTTTATCTAGTATTTTAGTTATTCTGTTGAACTCAGAATTGGTCGGTTGATTACCGATTTGGCTACGATTAGCCATAGCGGCGATATCTTTTAACCAAAGCGTGATTTTGCGGCACAGTTGATTCCAGCGCACTCGTGGCACTGAAATCTACCAAGGTGCACTTTCAAAATCTAGAGTTCACAGTGTTTGACTAGATAGTCAACAACACGTCTCGATTTGCGTGCCATGGTTTCCAAAATTGGGAAACACGACTTTTGATGGCCAAACTTGCATGTTTAGATTTATTCAGATTATTATTAGGTTAAATTAGGTTTTTAAGTGAATTATTTAGAATTAATTATTATTAGATTAGTAACCCAACTAGCCACTATTCCATGAATTTAGAACTAGAACATTAGAATTGATTTATAGTTTTCGTGCACGGTTCATGGTGCGATATGTGTTATAGGCTGACAACTCCTAAATCGGCATCCCCTCATCCTCGACTTGTGACTACGGTTTGTGTACGACCCACCGAATCCAAAATTGGACATACCGTTGGGTTCTTATCATCAAACCGGATCCGTAGACATGTAGTTTGATGACTTCAGAGACCATTGACTTTGGCACGCTTTTCGATGCAGAACGGGTCCAACGGCGGACATCGTTTTGGCCCAAAATGACGTTTTACCCCTGTATCCAGAATTGGACTTAAGGACAGGCAATCCTAGCTAATTTGACTATTCTAAAAACGTTGGCATTGTCTGTTTCAGTTTTCGGAGACAATTGTGAGATTTGGACTTTCTGGCGTACTAGTTGACGATATATTATTGGATCTCCGTGCTACCACCAGGCAAGATACCTTGCCTCCCTCTATAGTTTAATTTTATGCTTATAGTTTTTCCTGTGATTATTTGGTTATCATTTGGTTACTATAGTTCTATGGATTTATATGTTATTATCAGTTCTCTAGTCGACTTGATTTATATATGTTCTTCATACCATGTTCACTAGTTCTTTGACTTGCCTGTATATTATCTTCATGACTTGATAGTAGATATGCCAGGCTTGTTCACCTTATGAGTTTATATTAGAGTTGTCCTTACCTGGGTCTTGACTGAGTTGTACCATGTCGTTACTTGTACCTCGACTGGTTCGTGTCATAGAACGAATACGTGTAATTGAACTGCTAAATCCTTGTTATTATTTCCTTGGCACCAGAGAGTCCACTCGGGATGAGGGTGTTTGTCTTGATCTGTTGCACCAGAGAGTCTACACTCGAGACGAGGGTGTTTGTCGTATTCATTGGCACTAGAGAGTCCACACTCGGGACGAGGGTGTTTTGTTTACTTGCATCAAAGAGTCCACACTCGGGACGAGGATGTAGTACTTGCATCAGAGAGTGTCACGACCCGCACCCTAGAGTAAGGGCACGAGACATGGGTACGTCCAGCCTATGCCGCAGTGTCGGTGGTTAGAACGTTGTCCTAGGTCAATCATCTAACAATTATAAGGTACCTGTACAGTATATACACTCTGAATGGAGGTGACATAATAAAGCACCAACTCAATCACAACTAAGGAAGAAAATACGATAAGATAGAATAGATGAACCACAGAATCCACAAATGATAATACAGATGAAAGAGATAGCTATAAGTCTAAGATAAACAACTCCACAAATCCAGAATACAAACTCCAAATATATACAAGTGTATCCAACAAGACAAAATGATAAATAGAACTAGCCTAGTCTACTGGGGTAGTGTCGTCTGCAATTGCTGGGTCCTCCTGAGGGTCCAGCTCACATGTGTCGTCTAGGCCTGCTCCATAATAAGTGGGACACAGCTCCTCAAAATCATCTGTAATATTTCAACAGGTCCAGTCAGGACTGGAGCGAGCACAGTACATCTCACGCAGTTCATATCATGACATGAATATAATACAGGCAATAGAGTAAGATACATGAAACGCTGAAGAGTATACATGAGTAAAAGAGAAGACTGTAATAAAATATCTACTATAAGTAAAGAGCTACAGTAAACTAGTGATTTAGAGTACAAGCTAGGCATGTGAACGGCTTGATAATAAACATGAGAGATGTACATGGCTACACTACTTTGGAAATTGTCCACATGACTATTTATACTCTTCCGTACCCCAATCAATACACAAGGATCCGTTCAAGTTATGTTATTGTACATGATTTCACATGGGGGCCCATAAATGGGTGTACATGAATATAAACATGGGGGCTCCATGAACATGAGAGTACATGAATCACGAGAGTGCACATGAATGATGAAAGCACAAGAGTACATGATGAAAGTGAAACGAACATGACATGATGTATCTGATGCTCCCGAGGAGGATAACATCGTATGAAAAGATCCATATAGTACTAATTCGTGTTTCCATCGTGTCAGCATCAAGTAAAATAATCTAGAGCAAGAAAATACTCCTAGCAAGTATGAAACAGTCAGAGAATGTACTCGTCTGATATCCTGAGTGTCTGAATGAAATACTGCCTGAGGAGTGGTGTCTGGCTCCTAATCAGAACAGTACAAGTCACAACATATCCAAACTAGTAATATGAGCTACTATGATGCATTCTACATGATGTTGGGTCAGTTCTAGACTAAAGTCAACCCTGGTCAACTTCAGTCAACTAACTAGTCAATGCTAGGTCAACTAGGTCAACCTAGACCCAATCAAGTCTCACTAGGCCTAAACCAGTCTATCCTAACAAGCATACACCATTCAAGTCACACAAGTTTACATAACCCTACTCATGTGCATATTCCATATACACAAGACTACACAAAGGATACCATAGGCTATGCTACCTAGACTATATGCCATATACCTATATAGGCAATACACATACAAATTTCTATATATTTATATACACACTATTCATATAGGTAATATGCAATATCTTTATTACAATACATCACACAAGTTTACATATATATATGTGTATACATATACAAGTAGAAAGATAGGGAAAATCATGCATGTGTGTGTGCTAGTGTGTACATATGTGTGTAAACATGTGTGTGTGTGTGTCATTAGAGCATAAACATGTGGGTACCCTCATTCTCAGATTTCAATTTCCAGTTTTCAGAGTGTACCAGAGTGTATAGTGGACAAGTTTAGATTTTGTGTGTGTGTGTATAGGCTTACATAGTGTTAAGCATACTGTTAAAGGGTTTAGTTAGTTCCTGTGTGTATATGGGGAAGCATCATGTTCTCAGTTATTGCAATATGAAATGTGTGGGTATGTGAACTCATTCTCAGATTTAAAATGAAAACCAATGTGTGTGAGTATTCAATCTCAACAGTTCCTTTCAAAGCCCAAGCAATTCGAAGACCAATCATTAGCACAACTCATAAACCTATTGAACTTAAACTCAGCAAAATATAGGAAAGTCATATTAACATTTGGACCAACAATTTAGTAAACATGGCAGAGAAATTCTCAGGTTAACAGTGACAGTGAAATATGTGTAATGTGTATGTGTGTAACAGTTAATGTGGGCTAATACTAGGTGTTAACAGTGTGAGTGAGTGAAAACTGATACCAATCCCGAGGAGACATATGACAGTGTGTACATGGAAACAATCAGTATGTGTATATATGTCATAGGCTTTCAGTGTTCACAACAGTGCCTATATGTTCTCAGGTTCAGTCTCATGCATATAGGCTTAACAGCTATGTAATTTCGAAAGCTAAGTAATATGCAAACAATTTTCAGTTAGATATAGGAATAACATTGTAGCTTAACTAACAATTTCAGGAATTCAATTGGGGTAAAGTCAAAATCAGTGAAGGGTGATAAACTCAGGAATTTAGTTAATGACAGTTCATAATAATTTAGTCCTAGCAGTTAGCATACCCAAACCATTTCAAAAATCCAATAATCCAATCACCAACACAAATCACAATCCAATATTACAATAATGTAATACACATGTAATTGAACTAACCTGGTAATTAAATCATGAGAAAAGAATGGTTTGAAAATACATTAAATTTAGAAAACCCAAATCAGTGAAGTGTATATCAGGAAGAAAAATGGAAACCCAAATCAAATACCAAAACATGGTAAAATGCCAAATAAATGGTTGATAATGCATGTGTATGTGATGTACGAGTCCAGGCACTCGTTTGTGTCCAACCACGTGGACACAGACGTGTCCAAGACCCACAAACACACATACGAACACCACACAGACACAGTATCGTGCACACGTTCACAGTGCTCATGGACACGACACACGACACGTGGGGTCTCGTGGTCATGCCCACGTGTAGTCCACTTGTCAGGCTACACATACAACACAACACGAAATGACCACATCGTGTCCAGAGTGGACACGACTCGCGTATCAGAACGCGATTCTGCCTGTACGCGTGCGTGTGTTGGACCAGTGCACGTGACCTAGCGTGTCCGACACGATGCCGTTGGACACAAGACTTGGGGGACAGGTTCGTAAACACTACCCCTACCTCTGTGTCCAACCACAGCTCGCCATGTGGCCTATGCAATGAGCACGAGGCCTCGAGCAGCAGGGGAAACCCTAGCCGCGCGCGGGGCTGTGTTCGTGTCCTCGTATGGACACGACACGACACAGAAATGCATAGGTAGGCTAGGTAAAATGTAAGACACATCAATATCAACAATTTCATTAAAAAAGAATTCAAAAATAGCATGAAAGTGTCTACTGTGGCATTTTATCGAACACCTATACCTAGGTGTTGATACGTGTCCGATACGGACACCAAACGGACACGAAATTAACCCAAATTCTAGGGACAGCTAGGGGACACCTAGATCTAGCCCTAGATGCAAAGAAATCAGGAAAAAGAATAGGTTTGAGTGGTTTACCTATTGAGTGTCAAACTCAAAGAAAGCCCCAAATGGAAGGAACCCAAATAGCAACTCCCAAGCTCCAAATTGCACAAAAACTGAGATAAATCTCCACAAATAGTAAATAAACAGTAATTAGATACCTGCGAGTCTATACTCGGGATGAGGGTTAGTAATTAGTTCAAACCTGCGAGTCCACTCGGGGCGAGGGTTTGGTACTCCATTGATCTCATGTTCACTTGTTCATCCAGCAGTTCGGTTACGTGTAGTTGTTCTTGTATTCTAGTTCATAGTCACCTGTCAGTAGCCACTTGTCGTTAGTCACTTGATAGCAGTTAGGTCATAGTCTCGTGCCATATGAAGTATCTTTTCTTGTTTAATCCCGTTTATATTATCATGCATGATTAAACTGCTAGATAGACATGTTTTTATGTATCTTGCTATGTCCTCTGAGGACCTGATGATCTCTTAAGGTTAGTTATTGCATGGAGTTAGGTAGCAGTTTGGATGACGGATGATTATGTCACTGGTGGATTTCAGATGATTACGATATTGCTTGCGAGATTCAGGTATTGATTTTACGTTTATTATCTAGCTCGTGCTTTTCTTTCATCATCATGTGATATCCTATTTATCGATTCAGTTTATAGACTCTTGTTATATTCTTTGGAGTCTTATCGGACAATATGCTAATGGGCTGTAGACCATGACCCATAATTGTTCATTCATGTTTCGTTCACTTATTATGGATTGAGATATAGATTGTATTGCCATGATTGGCAGTATACCATAGCCTTAACAGCATTTACGTATTCGAGTCAGGCTGGAGTTCGTTCGATACGTAGCTGGCTTACTTACGAGCTCGCGTCCGAAAAGCAGGTGCGGGTCGTGACATAGGGGTCGGAGGGAGGGGAGGAGGGTCGGGGGGTCTTGGTGGTTGGGGGGTTAGGGGAGGAGGGGGGGTAGGGGCCCGGAGGGTAGGGTGGGTCTTGGGAGTCGAAGGGGGGAGAGGAGGGGGGTCTTGGTGGTTGGAGGGTGGGAGACCGGGGGTTGGGGGTGTCTTGGGGGTCGAGGAGGGATGGGAGGGGGGTTGGGGGGTCTTGGTTGTCGGGGGGGTCTTGGGGGTCGGGGTGGGAGGGAGGGAAGGTGTGTTGGGGAGTCTTGGTGGTCGGAGGGGGGGGGGGAGGGGGAGAGGAGGAGGGGGGATGAAATCCCATCTTATATGAGTATGCAAAGGCTATGTCGTTAATGGATTCAAGTTTAAGGCAACTCAGAATGCTATAAATGTCAAATTTTTCAATGACGGCTTCAGTACCAAGGATTCTGGTATTTGCATAAGAGGCACCATCTATGATGACGAACCGAACTTTGACTATTATGGAGTGCTTCGAGATATTGTAGATTTACAATATACTGCCCCATATGATATGCATATTATGATGTTCAAATGTGAGTGGTTCGATGTGACACCAATATCGGTTTGGGAATCGATAAAATTTGGATTCATCAATATAAATCATTGCATGAGGTATAGAGGGTCCGATACGTTCAAGTCTATTATACAAGCTATCCAAGGTATCGTAGAGATCGATTTGACTGGTGGGCAGTATGGAAGATTAAATCTAGAAATACATTCAACGTTAGAGACCCAGCATACCAAGAGGACTGATCGAAAAGCCCCAATACTTGGGACAACAGTCGGATACCATGGATATTGAAGATATTATTGAGGAAAATAGAGGGGCGGAAGAGGTTGATACACAAGACTTAGCTATCAACCAGGGGAGAAAGAGGCGTCTTGTCCCAAGTATTAAGGCTGAAGAGAAGAAGAAAAAGAACTTGACGAGGATGAGGATACAGATGAAGTCAACAATGAGGATAGGGATGAAGACGAGGCCGAGGACGCGGACGAAGACGATGATGATGATTAGATTAGATATCGGTATATATTAAAAACACTTCCAATTAACTTAGTGAATTTACTTTTACCTCATAAAAACACTTCCTACTAACTAACTTAGTGAATTTAGTTTGACCTCATAAAAACACTTACAACTAACTTAGTTAATTCAGTTTAAACTTCTGCATTCTTATTTCAGTTCATGATTTTGTCGTTCGATCATCTATTTATTGTATAATTTTCTTTTTGCAGATGGCACTCCTAGTCCTTTTCGTCGCGGTGGCACTCGTCGCCCTGCTGGTGGTATATATATTTTAGTTTAGTTTTATATTCATTTATACTTCTATATTGTTAATTATGTTTATGTGTTCTATTTACAGGTTATGGTGGCTAGCACTCGTAGTGGTGGTGGTGCTGGTCGTGGTGCTGGTGGTGCTGGTACTGGTGGTGGTGGTCCTAGTCGTGGGCGTGGTAGTGGTGGTGGTGGTAGTGGTCGTGGTCGCCTTCAGCATTGCCGGGATGGGACCCCATCTAGCGATCCCGACCCGGAGAGTATCCCGGACACAGACTCATCCCGCCGTCGATCTACCCTGGGGCTATCGTCACCTTCGTCGAGGCCTGCGACTCCATCCGCTGACGGATTCATTCTGCCAGCGGATCCACCAGTGGATCCACCAGTTACTACACGGTGGACCCCGGAGTACCCTCGGACTCAGTTACATCCAGTTACTGGTGAGTACATGCACGGAGCTGCGAATCCTCCGACGCCACCAGAGAGGCCGATGGGCGAGTTCCGACGAGAGCTATGGCTCGCGGGTGAATCGTAAGTAAATTTAAGTAAATTTATTAAATTTGTTTTATTTATTCAAGTTAATAATCCAGTCGTTGCTTCTTTGTAGGTTTTTTTCGTAGGATGCTGCCAGGATTCTAGGGTATATTATCCGGGATAACTACTATGGCCCCTACCTCAATTTTTCTGAGGTGCCCCTGGACTTGCAATACATCTGGCTCGACGAGATGAGGATATATATATATATATATATATATTATATATATATATATATATATATATATATTTTATATATATATATATATATATATATATATATATATATATATATATATATATCTATCTTGTGGTTAATTATTAATTACTCTTTAATCTACCATTTTTTAAATTATGTGATAATTGAATTTGTATGTCAGAGGACGTTCTGGTGGCCTCCCATCGCGAGGAGGCGATCCGCAGGACCTACAGAAGCGCCGCCAGGAAGAAGATATGGGATGCGGTGTATGACCTTCGCTCGGCGCATTCGAAGAAGGATTGGATCCGGCAGGAGTATTATGAGCAGATCTTGGAAAATATGGATACTCCTGCGTACAAGCATAAATCGAAGAAAGTGAAGGCGAATCGACGGGACGCGGGTCTGCATACGGGGGATCAAAGCCCCATGCAGTGACGCGTACAGATCTGGTGAGATACCGCAAATTCATTCCACTATCTAATTCGTTAATATTAATATACGAAGTTAATTAAATTCTATGAATATTTCGTATGCAGACCTAACAGGCGGTAAAGGAGGGAAAAGAGGCGGAATCGGTCACCATGCACGATGTATTCCAGTATACGCACAAGAGGCGGTCGGACGGGAGCTTCGTCGACGAGAGGGCCCAGGAGACTGATGTAAGTACTTACGTTTATGAGATTTATGTTAGAATTATAAGTATTGTTAACTTAATTATGTAAACTTAGGATTCAGACTATAACTTAGAAAAACATAGGATTTAGATTATAACTTAGAAAAACTTATAGTATAAACACATTCATTGGATAGGCTGTGTATCGTGAGGCCCTTATACGGGTCCAGCCCCTGCTATCGAAGATGTCGGCGAAATGATGCCCGCCCAGGCATCCTCTTTTATGGCCGCTCGCTATGATGACATGTTCGTAGATACCGTCGGCGGCTTTAAGAAAGGGCACCTCTACGGATGCGGCTCCCTGGCGTCGTTGCAGGCGTCGATTCTGAGATTTCCACCGCCCCCATCTCCTCCTTCCGTGACCCCGGCAGGCGATGATGTGAGGACACATCTTGCAAATCTGACCGAGGCGGGTAACGTCCTTACGGGAGCATATGACCACGTACTATCCGCGTCCTTCTACTGTTTCCGATTCTTCTGCTCCCGGTCCGTCTACTGCTGCTCCTGGTGCTTCGGATATTCTCGGTTCTTCTTTCATCGGACGTCTTTCTTTTGACCCTGCTGCCCGTCTGGTACCGCCTCCTGCTGTGATGACACTTCTTGACATGATGTCGCTAGAGCAGCTACGTCAACTTCCAAACCATGCATGCCTTTGATACCCCGTCGGCATACATGGTGGAGGAGTATTTTCGTCGGGCGCAGCAGGAGTACCACCGGCAGACGATCCACCTCTTCCTTCTCATTGATGTATTGTATTATTTGAATGTTTTAAAATGTTGAATATTTGTGAATTTCGGATATTGTCACGTGGATATTAATTTTTGATGAATGTTGTGGATAATGGTGAATGTTTGGATGTTAGTTTGTGATGGATATTTGTATATTGGTGTGTGATGTATGTTAATTTGTGTGATGTATTTGTGATGGATATTTATATATTGGTGTGTGATGTATATTGGTTTGTTGGTTTGTGTGATGTGTGATGCATATTGTGATGTTTCAGATGTTCTATGAACAAGGAATGCTCTGTTTTATGTAATTTTTTTCAAAAATTTTCCAGTTAGCGACGGACTAGCGACTACCAAGTGACGGCTAAGCGACGGAATATCCGTCGCTAACTGGAGAATTTCCAGTTAGCGACAGATGGCGACTACCAAGCGACGGATTATCCATCGATAAGGTTCTGGAAATATGAAAGATTTCCAGAAGCTAAGCGACGGATTATCCGCCGCAATTCCGTCGCTAGTAGTCTCCGACGGATAATCCATCACCAATGCTGCAACTAATTGGCGACAACCGACGACGGATTGGCAACGAATTTTGCGTATCAGAAACTCTTTGATACGCGTTTACCGACATATTAGTGACGGACTTGTCTGTCGCTAAAAAGTAGTATCCCTAACTTCCTGATACTTGAATTGACGAAAGTTCGTCGGCTAACCGTCGCTAAATATACGAATCTTGCTGACGGTAATCCGTCGCTAAGGCGTCGAATGGCGACAACTTAGCGACGAATATTTTAGCGATGGAATATTTTTCGTCGGATTTTTCAGCCAAAATTCGCCGGCAGTCCGTCGCTAAATCTATTTGCCGACGGATACGACCGTCGTTAATCCGTTAATTTTTGGTAGTGAAGGGGTGGCCACAAGTAGCGCTCATCCGAGTCACTATCGGTCGACAAATGCATAAAAATAAATAGTAGCCCCTACGCATAATAGTTGTCTCATCCTCCCAATGATACTGTCTAAGTTGTATCCACAACATGTCCAGTTGGCAGCTGCTAAGGCTTCTAACTTGACACTCTGATAGCAGTCACCTCCTATCTGTCGTACGTCCTAAATGTATCGATGGCCAATCGAATACGCGGTCAGTGTCCTTATATGAAACTCTCTCGTCTCGTGGAACACATGTGTCAAGGCCAAAAAAGATATAAAGAAACCTTACACTCTAGTCCGCTTAAACTAGGTCAACATGAATAAAATAAATACAAACAACATAAATGACTAACTCGGTCGCTTGCACCTAAGTTTGACTTGGACGTACAGTTATAATAAAATAAAAAATAAAGAAAATAAATAACATAAATGAGATATTTCTAAAATAAATGTACAAAATCAGAATCCATGGCAAGGTATACTTGCCTGGAGGTGGTGTGAGGAGTTAACGACGTCCGGTAGATGAACTCGTCATGCCGATAGAAGTAACAAAAGTGAACTTCCGCAAACATGTCCGGATGTTGAAATAGACATCACCAGCATTTCTAGAATAAGCGAGTAAGCTAAGATAGGCTACCCATAAGTCCAATTTGGACACAAGGGCAAAACGGTACTTTTGGGTTAAAATGATGTTCGTGTTTGGACCCGCTTTGTATCAGAAGATGTGCCAAACCTAAGGATATCTAAATTCAACAAAATATATATCTACAAGTCCAGTTTGATGATATGAACTCAACGATATGTCCAGTCTTAGATTCCGGACAGCCATTCAAAAAATACTCGTTAAATCGGATCGTGAGGCTCGCGAAATGACGATCCAGTCAACTATCTCAGAATCAGACCAAATTGGGTTATAGGACCAGCGTAACGTTATTAATCCAATGGCAAAAGTTTTATCATAATTTGATGAGCATGTACAAAGTAATCAAGAATTTTGGAAAAAAATACTAATACGATGATTTTCGACGGTTATGGATCAAATTCGTCGTGCACACACAACCAATTCGAATTCTGTCAAAGCCCACACATGCACGAAGTCTGTACGTACCTTTCAATGCACTCGGTTCACGAGTAAGTCATTCGGTTTGTCAGAACGGATACCGTATCAGAGATTTTTTTGGTTTTTGAAAACAGTTTATTGCCAATTTCAAACATGAATAACGTGATATTAAAAATAAATTAAACTACACTATTTTAAGGGAGATAATATTGGTTAGGTTGCCTACATGTCTATTTAATTAGATTTTAAATTTTTTTGTTATTCTATTCGCAAATCGGATTCCAAAACTGCATTTCAGGACAATTTTCTTGCCCAAAATTTTGATATTTTCTTGATTTTGGGACGCAATTTTCATCGCGTACATAATAAAATAATTATATCCACTTAAAGGGATTATAGGTGGTTAGGTTGTCAACGAGTAGGCTTGATAGATCGAAAATTGATCAAATATAATGGAAGAAAAATAATGACAAACGAAGTTACCTGGGCGATGTTTACTCCTGCTGCGACTGTTCTTGCTGTCGACCAAAGCGGGACTTGCGACGGTTGGCGCTGGTCTCAGGCGGTGCACGAGGTTCGTTAGGGTTAGGGGGTAGCCTGGGGTCGTCCAATTCGACAACGAAGAAATTTTGTGGATTTTGAAAGGAAGTCTTCAAAACCGGATTTATATACATATATTCGATTTTTGAATTGAATTTGTATAGGATTTAGATTAGGTTTAGTATAGCACCTGCTTCTTAGAATTTTTTTTAATTTTATTTAGGGTTTGTTTTGGGATCATAAGGAGGTCGTAACTAAGTCTATAGGTGCAGTATGGTACTATATGTTCACTTAGGGTCACTATGGCATCCAGGTAGTCCTAGATATATTATTTATCTATTTTATATTTTTCAAGAATTTTTGGATATTTTTAGGTGTTTTATATTTAAGGGTTCATTATTTAAGGACTTTCAGGATTTACTGTAAAGTCATTCGAGGTTATTTTGAGATAAATATTTTTATTTGGGCTTTATATGACTAGAAATATTTTCTAGGATATTCTAGGATTATTTATAATTTTCTAGAATTTTTTGGATATTTTTGGATAATTAAAACCTATCAAATTTATTTTTTCATAGACTTTTGGGATTTATTGTGGGGTCGCACGATGATATTTAGAGGCAAAACATTTTATTTAGGTTCTAGACACTTAGAAATATTTTCTAATTTTTTTGGGATTTTTCTAGATTTATTTGGAGTTAAAATAAATTTTTATTGAATTTCTGTAATTTAATAAGGCAATTACCCACTCACCCACCCGGGCGGGCCCACCTTTCGGCGCCCGACAGTAACCGCCTCTCTACCCACCCGGATGGGCCCACCTTTCGGAGCCCAACAGTAACCGCCTCTCTCTCTCCCATATATATATATATATATATATATATATATATATATTATATATATATATCCTTTGTGGATTGATCCTGGTGATTCCTCAACTTCGCGGAACGATTGCGATAAACTCCGACGTCATTTTCATGTGCTATTTTTGTTAGAATCGTATCAAGATTAGCTTTCCAAAAATATACTTTATTTTGGTAATTATTTACGTGAATTTTTGGAGATTTATTTGAGTGCCGATTGTCCAAAAATTGACGCGTCGTACTGATTTCGAGATTCCGGGAGATCCTGAACTCCGTTTTGCGATCCGTTTGAAGTTTTTGAAAGATGATACAAAAATATAAAGCAAATAATTTTCCCAGAAATTCAAAATTTCATTTATTATTTTATTTATTTCATTGAACTCAAATTTTACCTGTGATTCACCGATTTGGTCACGATTAGCCATAACGGCGATAACTTTTGATTATACTCCATAGAAAACTGATAATATGATCTTCTGTGTGACACCACACACCATATTATCTACAATATAGAATATCAGACATTTGCATTAACACTTGCAACAAATACAATATACAAACATTTGCCCATATGATTCTCATTCAAAATTTAAGGAAATAAGGTTACTACAAAAGTGATGCTTTTAGTATATAACCCTAACAGTTCCAAGTCTCTATCGAGCAAGAGGCGACACGCCTTAGGGAGGAAGTTCCAAGTCTTACTGTCATTTATCATTCATAATTTTCAAGTTTTTGCGCAAATTGTTTATATACTTCATGAAAAAATATATTTATATACTTCATGAATCCTGTCTATGTGTCAACTGACCACATAGTCCAGCCTTGTGTTAATGATTCAGGGGAACCTTGGTTGGGCGCTGATGTAGAAGGAGAAGTACGTCGAGTTGAAGGACGCTTATAAGACAGCCCTTGCGATTGGAGCTGACAACAACAATATGGCAATCTCTGTATATGTTTAACAGGAAGGGCCGATCGTCTGGTCACATGCCCCACCCAACCTGACAAGGCCTGCCGCCTTGGGTACAAGGCCAAGCAGGTCTATTTTTTTGAGCTTTTTTTTACCTTGTTGCTTGAGCCTCCTATATTGTATAATGTTTAGATACTGATTAGCTTTAAGCCTTTAACTAGTTATAAGTATAAGATTGATATTCATTATCATCTTCTGTAGTTTATTCATAATATTATCCTCACCATCTTCAAAACCTTTTACCATCAAAATGGATTTTTTATGAGAAAAGTTTAAGGTTGTTAGCTCCAAATAATTTATTTACCTATTAGTTCATTTTTTCCTATAAAGTTGGTCACATGTTCCTGGTAATAGTTCTCTGCATTCACCAATATCCTTAATTATGCATACATGTGTTCTTCTTTGTGTGGCCATGTATCCAAATTCTTTATAAACAGAATTGGTTGGCTGCCATGCTGGATCAGTTTTCAGCCACTGAATCCTCCAGATAATTGAGAACTGATCTAATAATCCTCCAGAATTGGTTGGCTGCCTTGCTGGTTCTTTGATTGATATCGTCTTTGTTAAGCCTGTGTCATTCTTTGTTTCATTCATATTGATTGATAGCACTGGACTAATATTTAAACACATCGTGATGACTAATGATACTACATATATATAAGGATTCGCTTTTATAGAGAACAAAGTATTTAAACTTGATGTCTACACAAACTCTTTTATCCCGACCTCAATAAAATATAAGATAGTAAGTTTGATCAACATATACTTCCGAGTACTATAGTTTTAGTAATCTAAGGTGAAGTATCCTCAACAATTCTTAGCACACCAAGAGTACTGTAGAGAAAAATCAGATATCACTATGTTGAATATATCATTTGACATCTATTTTTGTTTATCTAGTGCATTTTGGAGTATCATGTCATGTACGCAACATTGATATTGAAATGTGAGTGCTTTTTATTAAGACTTACCTTTTGCTTTGCAGTTTAAGCTCATGAAAGCAAGTAGCATTGTCCAAGGTCCCCTAGACTACAAAGAATCTTGAGAAGAGGTAAGATGATACTATTTGCTATAGGGACTTGCATTCATATCTTATAATTATATTATTTAGTCTTTTCTCATTTTTTGATTTCTTTGATTCAAAATTCCTCTTTTGATGGGCAAAAATTGTGATTAATGATAGGAAGTTAGACCGGTTTGCATTGGTAGTTCATTTGAGCTTTATATAATTGTCCTCTGTTTCCCTCCAGTCAAAATTTTATCCAACAGGAAAGAATTCGTCAAAGGTTTCTCAATCTAATTCCTGGAGAGGTTTATTGGAAGGGTTTGGCTTCTTGTACATTCTAATTTGGGCCATAATGTTTCCAACATGTTGCTGATTGTGCGTCTAGGCATGTCCAAACCTAGGTTACATGTCCATAGTTGATGTTGCATTGGAGGCCCTGTCTGAAAATTTGCCATTGAGAAATATGAGATAGCCATGAAAAGAAATGTCATGACCCGCACCGAGTGTAGGGACACGAGAAGTGGTTACGTCCAGCCTACGCCGCAGTATCAGCAGTAGAACGCTATCCTAGGTCACATACATCTAACAGTTATAAGGTACCTGTACAGTTATACTCTCCGAATGGAGGAATAATATAATGTACAACTCAATCACAGCTAAGGTAGAATGTACGATAGGATAGATAGATAATCAACAGAATCCACAAATGAATACAAGATAAGATAGAGAATTAAATATTTAAGATAAACAACTCCATAATATCCAGAATAACAAATCCCTAAATAAGTACAAGTGTATCCAAACAAGACAAAATAATAAGTAAGATACTGGTCTAGCTAACTAGCCTAGACTACTGGGGTAATATCCTTTGCAAGTGTTGGGTCCTCCTGGGAGTCAAACTCACATGTGTCATCTAGGCCTGCTCCATAGTATGTGGGACAGAACTCCTCAATGTCATCTGTAATATTTTCAACAGGTACAGTCAGGACGAAAGCGAGAACAGTACATCTCACGCAGTTCATAATATGACAGGATATATAAATATGCAATAGAGTAAGATACATGAAACGCTGAAGGATATACATGAAGTAAAAGAGAGAGAACTGTAATGTAAATAGATACTATAAGTAGAGAACTAACAGTGAACTAGTAATTTAGAGTACAAGATAGACATGTGAACGACTTGAATTTGCACATGAGTAATCTAAGAGTTTGTACATGAGTATACTACTTTGGAATTATTCACATGACCATTTATACTCCCCCGTACCCCAATCAATACACAAAGATCCAGACAGGTTATGTTATTGCACATGATATCACATGAAGGCCCATAATAGGGTGCACATGTTTGTATACATGGGGGCCCCGTGAACATGAGAGTACATGAATCACGAGAGTGTACATGAATGGTGAAAGCACGGAGCACATGATAAAAGTGAAACGGACATGACATACTGTAACCCGATGCTCCCAGGGGGATAACATCTCATGAAGGAATCCATATAGTACCAATCCGTGTTAACAACGTGACAACATCAAGTAAAGTAATCTAGAGCGTAAATGTAAATCCTATCAAGTATAAAATGGTCAGAGAATGTACTTGCCTGATATCCTGAGTATCTGAATGAAATACTTCCTGAGGAGTGGTGTCTGGCTCCTATTCAGAACAGCACAAGTCACAACATATCCAAAATGGTAAAATAGACTGCTACGATGCATTCTACACACTACCAAAATATACTCATTTAGCGACGACTTTTTAGCGACGAAATTTTTCCGTCGGTATTAGTGACGGTTTCGTGGCCGCTCAGCGACTGATTTCCGACTACAAGCCTTTGCCATTTTTATTTTAATTTTAGGGGAAGGAAAGGTCGCACATCCGTCGCTAGACTGTCGGTGTTATAGCGACGGATTTACCTTCGTCGCTACACAGTCGATTATTTGGCAAGAATTGTGTAGGAAATTGGCGGGACATTTCTGCGACGACTTAGTGACGGAACTTCAGTCGGCACTTATCAAAAAGGCGACTGATGGGCGACGGCTTATTACCAGTCGCTCGTCCGTCGCTATATGAACGTTCCAGACTTTAAATGGAACGGCGGGGGGAACTTTTTGCATTCCCCCAAATTCACTCTCTCTCTCTCTCTCTCTCTCTCTCTCGTCGGTGTCGGCTTCGGTGATCGGCGTCGGTGTCGTCGTCGGCGTCGACGTCCTCTCCTCTCTCTCTTCCGAAGGTAACCCCCTCTCTCCCTCTCTCTCTCTCTCTCTCTCTCTCGATCTCTCTCTCTCTCTCTCTCTCTCTCTCGCGGTGTCGTATAGGGGCTGGACGGCGCGCTTGGGGCTGGGCCGTCTGGGGCTTGGCGACTGGCTTGGGTCGGGGGCTGGGTGGTGGGCTTGGGGTGGAGGCGTCGGGGGCTGGGCGGCGGGCTTGGGGTTGGGGCGTCGGGGGCTGGGCGGCTGGCTTGGGTCGGGGTCTAGGCGGTGGGCTTGGGGCGGGGGCGTCGGGGTCTGGAAGGCGGGCTTGGGGTTGGGGCGTCGGGGGCTGGGCGGGGGCGTCGGGGTCTGGGAGGCGGGCTTGGGGTTGGGGCGTCGGGGGCTAGGCGGCTGGCTTGGGTCGGGGTCTGGGCGGTGGGCTTGGGGCGGGGGCGTCGGGGTCTGGGAGGCGGGCTTGGGGTTGGGGCGTCGGAGGCTGGGCGGCTTGCTTGGGTCGGGGTCTGGACGGTGGGCTTGGGGCGGGGGCGTCGGGGTCTGGGCGGTGGGCTTGGGGCGGGGGCGTCGGGGTCTGGGCGGTGGGCTTGGGGCGACGGCGTCGGGGGCTGGGCGGCTGGCTTGGGTCGGGGGCTGGGCGATGGGCTTTGGGCGGCGGTGTCTGGGGCTGGGCGGCTGGCTTGGGGCGGGGGCGTCGGGGGCTGGGCGGCTGGGTTGGGTCGGGGGCTGGGCGGTGGGCTTGGGGCGGCGGCGTCAGGCGCTGGGCGGCTGGCTTGGGGCGGGTGCGTCGGGGCTATTTGCAACCGACGCACACCCATAAGCACTCTTCATATATATATGCAACCAAACTACTGGGCGGCGGGCTTGGGGCGGCGGGCTTTGGTCGGGGGCGGCGGGTGGCTTTGCTTCTCAAATTCATCTGAGTTTATATATTGGCTAAATAATTGTTATCCATATTGGGTGTTCCATTAGTTTGGTGGTATTTGGATTAGTAAATGTGAATATATATGGGGTTTGGATTCATGGTGTATATGTTCACTGTCTCAAGGACAGTGCGAGTTCTATCAGTTATGTGCTTTTGTATAGATGTATATATCTATACATCTAGCTGTGATATACATATGTGTATGTGACAATCTCAGTTAGCGACGGACTAGTTACCGGTTAGCGACGGATATTTCCAGCTCCATTAATTGCATTAATCTACGGTACGACATGGTGACGGATATTCCCTGCAGCCATTCGACTGGCGAGGCAGAAACTATGTTGCCGTAGATAAAGTTGCCTGTCCTCCGACCCTCATCCCTCGGCAATGATGATACGACAACCTATCACTATATCTTATATAGTAGTAGATGATGTCTTAGTATTACATTAGTGAGTTCATCTTGATTCTGTTACGTACGTCCTTCAGATACTAGATACGATAAGGTTAACATATACTACACGATATGTATACAGAATATAGATGATTCACACTAATGTATGCTAGAATGAATCTTGGGTTGTGTTCTGAGCCATCCGTTCTCACACTTAAAACACATAGGAATTAGTAGTATGAGAGCGCCGGAGAGAGTGAGAGCGCCGGAGGGGAGGAGGAGAGAGAGAGAGTAAAATGGTACGACATGGTGAAGTAGTACTGTATTTTGGCTCCAGTTCTAGCTCTATTTGATCTACGGTACGACATGGTGATCAGGACATAGTCCCTGCAGTCATTCGACTGGCGAGACAGAAACTATATAGCCGTAGATAAAGTTGACTGTCTTCCGACCCTCATCCCTCGGCAATGATGATACGACAACCTATCACTATATCTTATATAGTAGTAGATGATGTCTTAGTATTACATTATGTGAGTTCATCTTGATTCTGTTACGTTCTTCAGATACTAGATACGATAAGAACATATACTACACCATATGTACAGAACATAGATGATTCACACTAATGTATGCTTGAATGAATCTTGGGTTGTCTTCTGAGCCATCCGTTCTCGCACTTGGCAAAAATCGAATTTTTTATACTTTATCGGCTTTCGAAAATGTACTCAAATTACATGATGGTTCCTTTAGTTAGCTTGCTTATGTTACAATTATATTATTTGTGACTATCGATCTTACCAGATGGCACCCATGACCCGAGGAGCGGCACGTCGTTTGAGGAAAACAGTGAATGCTGAGGTGGCTCCTCCTACAGTTAAGGAGGAAGTGGCACCGGTTGCTAGTGAGATCGGAAGTTCTATTCATCCAGCACCGGTAGCTAGTGAGACCGAGAGGACTCTTCATGCAATTCTTGCAATGGACGACAGCTCTCCTCGCGCCAAAAATCTCACTTTTTCGAGGTGGTTGCATGAACGTATCACTGAGCGTTTGCGTGAGCAGCGTGGTTCTCATTAGCTATTAGTACTTATTTGTATTGGACTATTTGTATTGGGTTGTTTTTGTATTAGACTATTTGTATTGGACTACATATTGAGTTGTTTTTGTATTAGACTATTTGTACTGTCCTCCGACCCTCATCCCTCGGCAATGATGATACGACAACCAACAAGAGAGAATACTAGATCCATCTTAGTATGACGTATACTCTGAGAGATCACAATTACAAGAATGATATCAGTAGTGGGATTGAGTGCTGGAGGAGATATTATCAGAGTATACGTCCTACTCAGATGGGTCTCCCACCGTTACTAATTTTTTCTGACAGCATGGTGGATGTGCTCTGTCAACAGAATCTTGCTCCGAGCCAAAATTTTGCCCCGGAGCTCAAGTAGACATCCTTCGTGTAGAGCTCGAGTGAGAGGTTCCTGACAGCATGGTGGTCTCATTTGTCAAAGTATTCGTGCTCATCCCACATTGGTTGTGGGACGAGCACGGATACTTTGACGAAGGAGACCACCATGCTGTCAGGAACCTCTCACTCGAGCTCTACACAAAGGATGTCCACTTGAGCTCCGGGGCAAAGTTTTGGCTCGGAGCCAGATTCTGTTGACGGAGCACATCCACCATGCTGTCAGAAAAAATTAGTAACAGTGAGAGACCCATCTGAGTAGGACGTATACTCTGATAATATCCCCTCCAGCACTCAATCCTACTACTGATATCATTCTTGTAAAGGTGATCTCTCAGAGTATACGTCATACTCAGATGGATCTCTCAGAGTATCCTCTCCGGTTGGTTGTGTTCTGAGCCATCCATCTCAGGGATTTGATTCTGTATTTTGGTTTCTGTATTTTGGCTCCAGCTCCATTTGTATTTGATCTATGGTACGACATGGTGATCAGGACATAGTCCCTGCAGCCATTCGACTGGCGAGGCAGAAACTATGTAGCCATAGATAAAGTTGACTGTCTTCCGACCCTCATCCCTCGGCAATGATGATACGACAACCTATCACTATATCTTATATAGTAGTAGATGATGTCTTAGTATTACATTAGTAAGTTCATCTTGATTCTGTTACGTTCTTCAGATACTAGATACGATAAGAACATATACTACACCATATGTACAGAACATAGATGATTCACACTAATGTATGCTTGAATGAATCTTGGGTTGTCTTCTGAGCCATCCGTTCTCACACTTGAAGATAAATCGAATTATAACGATGGATATTAGGTTACTCTTCAGGATAATTGATGTCTATTTTATATTAATTTGGTTTGGTCTATATGATTCTTGGATAATTGGCGTGCATTAAATTCGTATGTGCATATTTAGTCTATGTGATTCTTGGATAATTGGTGTGCATTATATATTGGTTTGGTTTATGCATATTTTTGTGAAAAGGGAAAGTGCTCCATTTGTATTAGTCTACGGTACGACATGGTGATCAGGACATAGTCCCTGCAGCCATTCGACTGGCGAGGCAGAAACTATATAGCCGTAGATAAAGTTGCCTGTCCTCCGACCCTCATCCCTCGACAATGATGATACGACAACCTATCACTATATCTTATATAGTAGTAGATGATGTCTTAGTATTACATTAGTGAGTTCATCTTGATTCTGTTACGTCCTTCAGATACTATATACGATAAGAACATAGATGATTCACACTAATGTATGCTAGAATGAATCTTGGCTTGTGTTCTGCCATCCGTTCTGATCAAGCATCTTCCTTCTCCTCTCCTCCACCATGGCTCTGAACCAATCTGCTCCTCCCTACTTCCCTTTATTTTATTTGACTCTCTCAGCCACATATGATATCTAGCTCAAGTGTAGAGTTGGGGGAGAAGAAGTGGGCAGGAAGAGGAGGGGGAATCATCTATGTTCTTATCGTATATAGTATCTGAAGGACGTAACAGAATCAAGATGAACTCACTAATGTATGCTAGAATGAATCTTGGGTTGTGTTCTGAGCCATTCGTTCCGATACTTGGCAATTAAGTCATTCGACTGGTGAGGCAGCAACTATAAGGCTACTTGCATGTTCTTCCAACTTTAAATTACAAGATTACTACATTTGGTTACATAAATCACTAACCTCATCGCGGCCAATGTTTACAGTCTTGGTCTCAACTGTCTTCGATTCTATGATCCCATGCTTTCGGAAAATAGACAATGCAGACTCCATGGAATAGAATGGCCTTACATGCAAATCGTCTGTGATTATGTATCTTTTCCCTCCTTTCACAAACACGCCATCCTTGTTGCCTCCATGCAACCCCCTCCCACGCAATATCCTCATCCATTGCCTTACCACAGGGACATCGAGCGCCAATAACCGAACTATACAGACGGTGAGTCTTGGTGTAGCACTCAAATATGGGGTATCCGTAAATTCGTCGAGGTTTTAAATTATCGACATTGAGTTTTAAACCCTCACGTAGCCTTTCTGCTTCACTTCTAGGGTCGAGCAGCATCTTCTTGCAAGCTTCGGTCTCCAGATACTTAGTGTCAAGATTCTTGACGCTTTCGTAGAGCATGTCAACGCATCCTAGCATCAATTTCCTGTCGAGTAAATTGATATTAGGATGCATTGACATGCTCTACGAAAGCGTCCAGAATCTTGACACTAAGTATCTGGAGACCGAAGCTTGCAAGAAGATGCTGCTCGACCCTAGAAGTGAAGCAGAAAGGCTACGTGAGGGTTTAAAACTCAATGTCGATGATTTAAAACCTCGGCAAATTTACGGGTGCCCCACATTTGAGTGCTACACCAAGACTCACCGTGATGAGGTTAGTAATTTATTTAACCTAAGACATGGGATCATAGAATCGAAGACAGTTGAGACCAAGACTGTAAACATTATGTGAGTTCATCTTGATTCTGTTACATCCTTCAGATACTTGATACGATAAGAACATATACTACACTATATGTACAGAACGTAGATGATTCATACTAATATATGCTAGAATGAATTTTGGGTTGTGTTCTGAGCTATTCGTTCCCATACTTGGCAATTAAGCATGTAAAATAGAACTGATTATGTTTAGTTTGTCTTACGATACAGATTTTCACATCCAAATTGAAATGGATCGTTACTTCGTTGTTCATACATGGATGTACTAGTGGATCAACCTTCTGGACCGTAGGTACTTATAAGTATTGACCGTGTCGGATTAGTATCGATCTATCGTTTTGGTATGGACCGTATCGGTTGGTATTGGTCTTAGCGAATTGGTATCGTCCTATCCGATATGTATCGGCCGTATAGCCATTAAGTCATATTGGCCTTATCGATTTGGTATCGGTCATATCCGATAGGTATCGACCGTGTTGGATTAGTATAGACTATTTCGGATTAGTATCGTGGAAGGTTTAGTAACAACTGGACTTGGATTTCTCTCTTCTAGAGCTAGATTACCATTGCAAGAGAGTCACGAGAGCGTAGATGGCCAGTTACAGAACATACATACTTCCTTTTCAATCTCGCTTTTTCTGATGGAAAAGGAAGTATGTATGTTACTGTAACTGGCCAATCACGATCTGGTGATTCTCTTGCAATGGTATTCTAGCTCGAGAAGAGAGAAATCCAAGTACAGTTGTTACTAAACCTTCCACGATACTAATCCGAAATAGTCTATACTAATCCAACACGGCCGATACCTATCGGATATGACCGATACCAAATCGATAAGACCAATATGAATCCTAGCTATTCGGCCGATACATGTACATATCGGATATAGGACGATACCAATTTGTTAAGGCCAATACCAATATGATACATCATATACCAAACCGATAGACCGATACTAATCTGATACACTAGATACTAAGTACATCTGGCCTATACCAGCGGATCCACAAATTACTGCACGATAGGCCCAACGACTCCAGTTACATCCGGTTATTGGTGAGTACATGATTACATAGTAATTCTGTTAGTCTTGTGATACAGATTTTTACTCTCTCATGCTACCAACGTCACAACTTTTCCAGTGCTGCTCCCTCTAATGATGATGAACGCAAAAAACCAACGTCAAACTTTTATAACTTGAGTAAATTTCTTTACCCTATATGAAAATTTCTGTTGTCAGAAAGATGGCTCCTAGGACTCGTCGAGGTGGTGCTGCTAGTCGAGGAAGGGGTCGAGGCAAGAAACCCTTGGAGGTCGACACGGAGGAAGTCTCTATCGTCAAACAAGAGCCGGTGACTGTTAAGGAGAAGGTGTTACCAAAGGTCGAGGTCAAGGAAGAACCGATGACCATCAGGAAAGAGATTGCTCCCAAGCTTGAAGCTAAGGAGGAGCCACCGTCAGAGAGTAGTAGCATCGGGACCGACCCTCCTATCCCTACAGAAGACCTCAACCAGATTGAGCCTTCGTATGCAAAGTGACTGATAGAATGGTACATGCCTCAACGCAACTATCATCCCTGGCTGTGAGGATTCATCGTCTGACTTGTGGTCTTTGTTGAGGCCAAAGTCGATTTTCCTATGTATTTTAGAATATTTGTGAAAATTTTGGAATATTTGTGCTATGATCGGTCGTCAGGATTGGATCTTCTTCAGTAAAGACTGAAGAAGACTGAGAAAAGACCAAAGGGCCTTTTCCTTTGTTTTGAGATAAAGGGTTAGCTAAAGAACGTTTCCCTCTGTTATCTTCCAAGTCATGAGACAAGGAAGTTTGAGAAAAGACCAATGGACCTTTTCCTTTGCTTTGAAGAGAAGGAGGAATAGTCAAAGGACTACCCTCAGTAGATTGCGCAGAGGCAATAGGGTGTTTGGGAAGAGGAGTAGAATCTCTTCTTTTATTGTGAGAAGAAGGGAATTTAGCCAAAAGGCTGTTTTTCTTGGATTGCGCAGACTTGGTTTGTGCATGGCTGGAAGGTGCACTAGTCATTTGTGCATTAGAAGCTTTGGTAGGAAGTGCATCAGGAGTTCTTGTCTTAGAGTGCTTGGGATGCATTTTAGTTACTGGAGTGCTATTTTGCGCAGGAAAAGCCACTGCCAATTGCGCCAGAGTCATAGGAGTCTTCTGTTTTGACAAGGCAGCATATGAAGTAGCCTGTACAACAGTTGCAACAGATTGCGCAGCCTTGACTGCAACAGATTGTGCAGCAGTTGCTGAGACAGGCTGTACAACAGTTGGCACAGCAGTTTGTGCAGCAGTCTGACTAGCAGATTGTGCAGCAATTGGTACAGCATCCTTGGTGGCAAAACTGCCAGATTGTGCAGACTTGGAGACCCAAACTGAGCGCACTTTGCTCTTGGCAGAAGTGGCTACAGTACGGGGAGTGGTCTTGGAGTTGAGCATCGCCTCGTAGGCTGTCTGGTTGACCTTAACAACCAGTGTCTTCTGCGTCTTCCCGATAGACGCTACGTCACATTGAGTTGCTACTTCCTCGTCGGAGGAGAAAGTTGTCCCCAGCAGAGTCGCCATTTTGTTTGCAAAAACAAAAGTATAAAACTTTATTGATACAAACTGTAATAAAGATTACAAGAATTCTGGGAAAATTACAACTATAGGAATCCAATCTTGATGACGATTGCTTTATCCCTTGGACGATGTGAACTTTGAAGACGAAGCCTTTGAAGTTGAAAACAACTCTGGAAATTGAAGGCAAAAGCCTCTGAAGTTGAAGACAAAAGTCTCGGAAGAATGCAGCAGCACTTTGGCAAGAACTCCTGAACTCTCTGATTTCTGATCTCTGATCTTGATCCCCTTAAAATGAAGACTTGAAACTCTATTTATAGAGTTCTGAAAATAACTAACTTTCAGTTATTTTGGACTGCACAAGCTGATTTGCGCAGCAACTGGTTTGCGCAGCACTGGATTGCGCAGGCAGTTATTGGATCGTGGGCCAACTATCTGAGACACATGGCATTAGTTGATTGAAATACGCATGATCGTGCATAGACAGTTGCCACGTAATGAGCATTTGATGGCATGAATGCCACATGTAATTAGTCAGTTATGTTGGTAGAATGCGCAAAGTGAACTGCGCTGAAATGGTTTGCGCAACCACGAATTGCGCATGAATGGTTTGTGCAACCACGGATTGCGCTGCCACCTTTCAGCCGCCCTCGAGCACTGTGCGGCGTCAAAAACGAACAGCCTCCTCGTTATTCGTGTTGTCAGCTGTCAGGAAGATCTGATTTGATTCAGTCAATGATGACTTCTGCCACGTCAGCCTGCGCAGTTGGAAACATGCGCAAACCAACCTGCGCAAAGTGATGTCTGCGCAATCTGTTGTCTGCGCAACTCATCAAAATGATGAATATCTTGAATTTTTGACTTTGTTAATTGATGCAACTTGATTTTTTAGGACCTACAAGACCCCCTTCAAAGTTTTCGAAAGTTGATTATAATCAAAATTTCGAAATACTTTGAATTTTTGAATGTTGAATCGTTTTGCGCAATATGATGAGCTGTCTGCGCAAAGCGAATAGACCACAAGTTTAGGCGCAATCCGAGGCATCTGTTTCGCATTTCAAAAAACTATAAATACCCCTCTTTTCGTTTTCAATTCTTTACTTTGCAATCTTTCGAACTTTTTGAGAAGAAAACCTTCACTATTCTCCTCCTCCGACGATTTGTCAGGGCTCCACGACGATCAAATGCTGCCGCTGCCGCCGCTGCGAAGGGAAAAGCTCCGGCCGAGTCTTCTGACAGGGTTGCACGGCGAGCTTTCCGACACGAATCTGTACACCCTGCTCTGAGAGGTAGTTGAACCGATCGAAAACCCCTTCTTAGGGTGATTCGACTCCCTTGAAACTCATCTCTTTTTAGAGATAAGTTCATATTGTGCCACCCTCTTTAGGGTTTCGGTTGCATCAACTATCAATTCTTCATTTTTATGAAGGATGCATTCTTGCGCAAATTGTTGATTTGTGCTGACAAGAAGTCAGTGCAAACGATTAAGTTGCGCAGATATCAGCACAAACCATTGCTTTGCGCACCTTTTATGTTGCGCAAACTGATGTTGCGCAAGTCATGTCAGCGCAATTTGAGGTTGCGCAAATTATGTCAGCGCAATCTGAGGTTGCACAAATCATGTTAGCGCAGTCTGAGGTTGCGCACTCTAAAAACAGAATCTTTGTCTTGAACTAATTTTCATCTGTTTGTTGATGCAGTTGAAGTCAATGAAGATCCAGATTACGAACATTTTGTGGGAACCCTCACAGAGTCTGAATACAAAGAGGATCTGTCTCATGTCCATTACCCTCAGTATGATCTGCCGGCCTCCCGTCAGGCTATATTGATTTCTCAGGACAATGAAACTTTGATGTGTTTGATGAACGGACAACCTTTAGAATCAGCTGATGCTGTAATTCACAAGAAACCCTTATTCCTATTCGGTGACGCCTTTGAGAGAGCCTCTCAGCCTAGGCCAAGGATAGAAGATAGGGTAGTTCACCATCAAGATAGATCCTTTTTTATACCCGACATCGCTCGATGCCTTCCTTTGTCACGGTACGCTTTTGCAAGCTACCCTAGGAAGATGGAATGGAATATCACTCTATTTCAGGATGCTCGGGCAGGAAAAATCTTCGTAAAGAAGGGGCCACATCATAAGGATATGTTTTATAGCTCTTCCGACAGATATAGTGTCCTACTGAGAGGCTTAAGACCTGGCTGCATTCCACCAGAGAACTCCTCCATGCTAATGCCTGTTAGGACACCAATATTCGCAAATGAGTTTGCGAAGGTTGAAGGAAAATATCCTGAGCAAGACATAAGAATGACTGGATTGGTGAATCCAGACTACAAGCGATGGAGTTATATCGCGAATTGGGTTCTGGGAAAATTCCAAGACAGACTCCAACAAATCAACCTGTATGAAGCAGTGCATGCCACTGTATATGGATTTGCTCCCAATCCTCATATGTTCTTAGCCTTAGCTGAGAGATACAACTACAGGACTGAAACTTTTATGACCCCAGGGGGAGAGATGGGCTTTGCACTCCACGAGATGAAGTATATCTCGTTCTTGCCCATGGCAGATGCTCCGTATGAGGAGTATGTACCAACAAATGATGAGTTGAACAAGCTCAGAAAAGAGAATCCAGAGATGGTGACAGTGTTCGAAGAACTATTGTGCCATTACAAGATCTGCTCTTTATTTTACAAGAGTGCCACTGCCAATACTTGTTATTCTTCAAAGTGGCTACCATATCTGTTTCTTAATCATATAGAGGAAAAGAAAACCAAGAAGAACGATAAATGTTGCCCAACCTTTTACAAACCTTTGAGCCATACAGAGGTCAGAAAATTAATAGAACAGAGTGGTCACTTTGATAAAGAAGTGATGGATGACCATGAATATCCTTCCTTTGAAGAGAGGAGACAATTTGGAAAGTTACTTGAGAATGGGCTATAGGCCCATGTCAGAAGCAGCACAATTGGCGGGATTCTTGACATACTGGCTGCGAAGGTTCGTAGTTCCCGGATCCAGTGCAGTGGATCGTTTTCACCGTGGCGTCTTGTTTGCAGCTGTTAAATTGGTCTTTGGCTATAAAATGGACTTACTATCAGCAATGACCTGTAAGCTGAACGCCAGTCTCCGTTTATATGTTGACTTGATGTTGAAAGCGAAAGGAGAGAGAGAATTCCCTCGCTTAGAATTGCCATATACATATTTGTTTGGATGGTTGCTTCTTCACTATCCAACTCTAATGGATCCTGGCATGGGACCAGTTGACGGCAGTTTTCTTCGAAGGTATTCCGATGGAAAATGGAAATATACTTCCTTATCTGAATGTAGATTTATGTTGAATCTGAACAGAGGTTGGAACTTCTGCTGCGCTCCTTTCCCTACTGGGTATGATCAGATGCCCACGAATATGGTGGATTCGAAACTGCAGCCTCTAACTCGTGTCGCTTTTGAATGGTTGAAGACAATTCGACCATCTCATTTGGTCTACCGATTCGAAGAAGAGTGCTACTTAGAACCATACCTCCCAAGCCGTTTTGCTAGACAGTTTGGGTATGATCAGTTCCACGTAGGGAACGCAATTACCTGCCTCCAAGGCAAGGGTTATCTGATAGACGGAGCTAGGGCTTGGGCTTATTACAATGCCCGTGATACAAAAGCCACTTTCTTCATGCCAGCAAGGACTACTCCTCAGGGTCCTCGAATGCTTTTTACATACTCCGTGTTTTACACATCAGCGAATACTTTTGCCGAGAATTTCAATCTCGCAGATAGTTTTGCCACTGCAACAAGATTGAGAAGAGGGAGAATTGCTCCATCGATCCCTATAAATGAGGAGGCACAGGAACCGGCAGATGCACCTCTGGAGACTACAAAGGATATTATATTCCCCCAAGAAGTGAATGCACCACTTCGTATTTCACGGAAGGTGGGTAAATCTCCTGCGAAGAAGAGAAGAAGAGAGGAGCCTCCTGCTCCTGTGGCGAAGAAGAAATTGATTCTTGATGTTTCTTCTGAAAAGGTGACTACCAGATCTCAATCCCGGCAATTGGCCGAGACACACCAAGAAGTTGCCAGTACACCTACCTCCGTGCAAAAGCAAGCAGAGCCAGAAAATATAGAGAGTCCTGTTAGACCTCTACACAGAAAGAAAAGAGTAGTCACTAGAAGAGTCTTGGAAGAGTCTTCTTCTATACAACTCCTGACTTCAGTAGATGCTGCCGCAGGACTTCTAATGGCATCTCCCACACCTGCTTCTGAATCAGGGAGCAAAACTCTCGAGGAGAATGAACAGAGGGGAGATTTTGCCCCAAGAATTGAAAAGCCTAGAGAACATATTTTAGAGGAAGATCAAAGTGTTGTACGACCTCATTCTCCTATCGCAGATATTACTCAACCTCCTCCTACTCCCAGGACTCTTCGTGAGGACGAAGACCGTGAAATGATTACAGCTCTGGAGGATTGCAGTTATAGCTTGCAGGAAGATCAGGCTGCCACTAGCAGTGGAAATGCAGCAGTAGAAGAAGAAGAAGAAGAAGATGAGGAAGGTTCTTCATCCGAAAATATTGATGAGTATTTACAAGATCCTGAAAAGCAAACTGAAGAACACAGATCTCTTGATACTGCCGATGATATTTCAAATCCTAAAAAGGATATTAAAGTGGAGGCATCTGCAGAAAAGGCTGTCGATGTTGAAATAGAAATATCTCCTGAAGAAGTAGCCGACGAAGGTGTGCTAAAAAAAAATCCTGCCACCGACCCTCAAGGTATAAAATGAGATTTAACAATCTTTTCTTGTTTTAAAATGAACCGATAACTAATATCTTCATTTACAGATCTTGGAACTTTGCCAATACCTCCAACGGACCTGATTATGGTGCCTATACCAACGGTAGTTATTAGCAGTAGTCATCATTTATCTTGTGGTTCTGAGGCGGGCAGCAGTCAGGCTGTTGCAGCGGAGGCTACTTCTGTTCAACAGTATTCCATTCCAGTAAGGAATGAACTCGTTGTTAAACCAAACCAAGGTAACATTGCTCTTAATTTGATCTTTTTGTTCATCAACAATCAATTAGTAAAATAATAATTTTACTTTTGCAGAAGATCAAGCAGGAGGAGCAACCAGCTCTACTCTGGCTCCCTTATTTAAAGAGCCTATTGTCCAACCTCAAAGAATCGAGCAACCTATTACCCCGTCTTCATCGGGAGTAGCAGCGACTCCTGGAACTTTAGCCATCAATCAGCAAGTTATCCAGTCATTTACTAAATGCTTCTTTGAATCGCTGGGATCTCTCGTCCGTAAAATGATAGAGAAAGAAGGGGCTGACTTCATTATGGTTAGGAAGCCCACTTCTTTCTTGATAAGAGCCATAAGAGACCAAGGAGACGAAGCTCAGGCCACTCTCCTTGAACATATACTGGATGAATTAGAAGTCTCCATCAAGAAGTATAAAGAACTCAAGAAGAAAGATGTAGACTCTTTAGTACAAGCTGAATTTGAGCGGCTGGCTCAAGCTGCTGATATGGAAAGGTTAACTCTTCAAAATCTATTAGAAGCTCATTCAGCAAAATCAGCTGAATATAATTCTAAAATAGAATCAATTACCCTAGTAGCTGAAAGTAAAGGACGGCGACTTGCTGAGCTGAAGGCTGAAATTACTCGCCTCCAACAAGAGTTTGAAGAAGAAACTGTTAATCACCAACTGGTGATTGAACAATTTAATGCATTGATTGAAGAAAGGAATGAGTATGAGACCACTCATGGTGAAGAGATCACCCGCAGGACAGTAGATATGCCCATTTTTGATGAAGACAGCGGGATGGAGGAGGCAAGAAAGATTGTAGCGTCAACACACGAAGAAGAGCTACAGACATTGAAGCAGCAAATTGACAATCTGATTGTCCCTCCTTCTTGATTTTGTATTTGGGTTTTGTTGCTGTAGCTACATTTTTGTAATGTCTCATTTCTTTGATATAAAGGACATTTTGTTGTGGCTCTATTATTTATTGCATATCTTATTCAGATATAAATAATAGATAGATATGATATATTTATTGACAACTTAATCGAAATGACAAGTTGCTGATGTAGAAGATGAACGATAATGAATTGTCAATGTATATGAAAATGAATCAACGGGAATACCGTCAAGTAATGATGAAAGAACGGGTAAATCGTCAAATGATGTTGAAATGAACGAATTAACCGTCAAATGATAATAAATGAACGGATTAACCGTCATAATAGATGAACGGATGAACCGTCAGATATTAACGAACGGACGAACCGTCGGATGAGTGTAATAAATGAACGGATGAACCGTCAGGTGTTTAATGAACGAACGAACCGTCCGATGAATGTGATAAATGAACGGATGAACCGTCAGGTATTTAATGAACGGATGAACCGTCGAATGAATGTAATGCTTCATTAATTGAGGAACTTCTGTCTATAAATATAGCAGAAATCTGACAGAAACGAACACTTCTACTCTTCAACATAAAAATGTCTTCCGGAGAAGCATCTAAGAAGGTTGAGACTGTCTCGAAGGTTCAGAAGGGTATTGAAGAACACCCTGCCGATCCAGTTCAGCCAAAGGAAGCAGAAGCAGGCGAAGGTTCGTCTGCACCCTAGCCACCACAGGACATTTTGGACTTCCTGCTCGAACCAGGAAAGACTAAAGAAGAAGAAGCCATGAGGATGGCCGCTTGCAAGTTTCTTGTGGGATCCAGCAAGAAGGTTTTTGGCTCTTTTGCTGACCGCATTTTTGAGAAGGACGGCAGTGGCCCTCGTCCCAATGTAGAAAAAGATGATAATGACCTTTAATATGTACTATCATATAATAAAATTTGAATTTTATTCATGAACTTGATTCTGTCTGATAATTTACAAGTATTTACATTTATACATAATACTTCTTTAAGAATTTGCCATTGATAGGCATCATAGCAACTCGACCATCAAGTTCTGAAAGTTGATAAGCTCCGTTTGAGAAGACTTTGCTCACAACATAGGGACCTTCCCATTTCGCATCGAATTTCCCTTTGCTCATATGAGTCATAGTCATAGGACGTCTGACCGTTAGAACAAGTTCTCCTTGCTGAAAGGCTCTGACCTTCACTTTACGATTAAATGTCTTTGAGATGCGGGCTTGGTATAACTCAATATGCTGTTGAGCCATTAACCGCTTTTCATCCAATGCTTCTAACTCTTGAAGTCGAAGAAGGTCATTGTTTTCTGTGGTGAGTTCATTGGCAATAGCAATCCTTAAAGAAGGAATTTGTAACTCCAAAGGAAGGACAGCTTCACAGCCATACACCAAAGAGAAGGGTGTAAAGCCTGTGGGATTGCGGACTGTAGTTCGATAGGCCCAAAGACATTCGCCAAGTTTCTCGCTCCAATTCCGTTTGTTAGTGGATACAAATTTCTTAAGGAGCTTAATAATAGTTTTGTTAAAGGCTTCAGCTAAACCATTAGCAGCAGGATTGTAGGCCGTCGAAGCAACATTGTTAATCCAATGATCATCGCAGAATCTAGTGAACTTCTGACTAATGAACTGAGGTCCATTGTCATGAATGATTCTTCGAGGTACACCGAATCTATAAATGACATGGTGTTTAACGAAGTTGATGACACTGTTAGTCTTGACTTCAGTCAGAGGTATAGCTTCAGCCCACTTGGAGAAGTAATCGGTTATCGCCAATATGAACCGATGTCCTCTAAAAAAAGGAGGATTAATAGGACCTATGATGTCCATACCCCAAGCTTCAAAAGGCCAGGAAGCAGCAGTCGGGTGTAAGAATTCCGAGGGTTGATGAATAAAGTCTGCATGGATTTGACAAGCACGACATTTTCTTGCATATTCAATGGCATCTGATACCATAGAGGGCCAATAATAACCCATACGTCGGATGCGATCCTGTAATTTAGGACCAGGTTGATGTGCTCCACAGACGCCATCATGAGCTTCACGCAACACTTGTTTGGCTTCATCACCAGCTAAACAGCGTAGAAGAAGACCATCATAAGTTCGCCGATAGAGTGTTTTGGTGGTTTGATTGTAATAAAATCGTAGAGATCGACGTCGAACGCTTGTAGCCTCCTTAGGATCTTCAGGGAGTATGTCATGTACTACGAAATCGATAAAAGGAGTTCTCCAATCGTCATCAATAACATTGACTTCAGCAAGATTGCTAAATTCAATATTACGATTATTTTCAATACAGAACAGTTCTCGGTTAGAAATAACCACCACCTGATGTCTTTTGATAGGGATGGCTAAGACAGCTGCAAGATTGGCCAAAGCATCGGCTTCAGTATTGCAAGCTCGTCGAACATAGTCGATGAAGAAGGCTTTGAATGATGTAGCTATATTGATTGCCGCTTCATGATAAGGCACCAGGTCTTGATGACGGACTTCATAGGTTCCTCTAACCTGGTTCACAACCAGTTTAGAATCACCATAGACTTCCAGATATTCAACATTCAGTTGTTTAGCTAGCTGAAGGCCGACAAGTAAGGCATTGTACTCTGCCACATTGTTAGAGCAAGGTTCATCTAAAGAGTAGGCTCTTTGGATAGTTAATCCGTCTGGAGAAATGAGAACAACTCCAACACCTGCCACTATAGCACCATTTGGTCCAATTCTTGATGCACCATCAAAGAATAAATGCCAGGTTGGAAACTCTTCGGAGATCATGTTGACTTCTAATGTCTCGTCAGGAATTTTATCATAGAGTTTAGATGTCTCAGGCACAGGATGAGCTGCTAAGAAGTCTGCCAGCGCTTGACCTTTGACAGACTTTTGTGGAACATACACCATGTCATATTGAGCTAGCAGGATTGCCCATGTAGCCAACCGAGAATTAAGTGTACTAGGTTTCTTCATGAGTACCCGGAGAGGGTTAACTCGAGATATAACATGAATAGTTTGACCAATGATATAATGCCTCGTCTTTTGCACAGCAAACATGAGAGCCAGGCATTCTTTCTCGACCGGACTATAACGGTGTTCAGCACCAATCATAGTTCGGCTAAGATAGTAGATAGCTTATTCATGGCCTTCTTTGTTCTTTTGGGCAAGTAAAGCACCCAATGAATGGTCCATAGCACGGACATACATCAAGAATGGAATGCCAGAGATAGGTGGCACCAAAACTGGTAGGTTCATAAGATATTGTTTGATATCGTCGAATGCTCGTTGACACTCTTCAGTCCAAATAAAAGATACACCCTTCTTCATTAGTTGAGTGAATGGTCTGCAGCGTCCAGACAAGTTTGAAATGAATCGCCTGATGTACGCAAGTCGGCCTTGGAATCCTCGTAGCTCTTTTAGGTTGCGTGGAGGATGCATCTCTTGGATGGCTTTGATCTTCTCGGGATCCACGTGTATACCCTTAGAGGTAATGACGAAGCCGAGAAATTTGCTACTAGAGACACCCAAGAATGACTTGGTAGGATTCATCTTGAGCTGATGTTGACGCATGAGATTAAATATTGTTCTCAAATCTTGGATGTGATCTTCTTTTAGACGACTTTTAACAGCAATATCGTCAACGTAGCATTCGACTGTTTTACGAAGATATTCTCTGAAGATGGTACTCATGGCCCGTTGGTAGGTTGTACCAGCGTTCTTGAGACCAAATGGCATCACTGTGTAACAATAGACTCCTCGAGGAGTGCGAAAAGATGTATGCTTTTCATCCTCAGGATGCATTTTGATCTGATTATATCCGAAAAATCCATCCATAAAAGATATTCTTTCGAACCCACAAGTATTGTCAATCATGACGTCTGTGATAGGAAGAGGAAATTCATCTTTTGGACATGCTTCATTGAGATCTCGGAAATCGATGCAGACTCGAACTTTTCCAGTTTTCTTCAAAACTGGGACGACATTGGCTACCCAATCAGGGTGCTGCTCTTCTCGAATAAAGCCACAAGCGATGAGCTTCTTGACTTCATCATCAATTGCGTCCATCATTTCAGGCTTAAATCACCTTTGTTGCTGTTTGACTGGTTTAGCATTAGGAAGAATGTTCAGTTTGTGAGTAGCAATCTTGGGATCTAAACCTAGCATGTCTTCGTAACTCCAAGCAAAGACGTCTATGTATTCTTTAATAAGAAGAATCAACTCTTGCTTATCTGCTTTTGGAAGATTCTTGCTAATAAAGATTGGCCGAGGTGACTCTCTTTCCCCTACATCAATTTGAATTAGTTGATCTTCAGTAGGAGGTTCACGTTGTTCAAAACGAAGTACCCATTGGTTATCCATATGTTGAACCCAAGGATCTGTTTCCGAATTTTCTTCAACATCTTCATCACAGCCTTCTGGTAGTTCAACGGAGACCATGTTAGAAGATACGATTATACGATGGACTTCACCGATGCTGGTATCGGAATCCCATGATCTGGAATCAGAAGAATTAGAACGTTCTTCACTATCTGATTCAGAAGCCGCTGGGGATAACAGTGGAGGAGAAGCATATCCGAGACCTTTCTTGGTCCTGTCATAATACATTTGTGATTTTCCGTTTGGAACTGTTGTACGAATGGGGGTTCGTCTACCTTTACCATAGTTAAGGCCGCTCTTGAAGTCGTAACCCATCTTTCGGAGGATGTCTTTTGATTGTTGACTATAACGATGGAACTGGAGACGTCCCGTATCGTTAACTTTGCTATCATCCATATAGTTAATCTTTGTTTTTGGTCTTTTATATAAAAATGCTGGCCTTTCACCTTTCTTCAAAGAAGGGTGAATACGGTAAGACTCATCTGGATCTTCAAGCGAGACTTCTGTCTGAAGAGATTGTACGACTCCCAGTGTAATTGATTGGAAGCTATCTAACATATCCAAATAACTTTTAGTATAATAAATAACATCAATATACTGGAAAGTAGGTGCTTTTTCATTGATTTGTACATCAGTATTTACAACAGGACCTTTAACCTTAGCAGGTTTGGTCAAATTGATTACAAGAGGGGGAGAAGAAGAACGTGGAGGAGGCTTGTTACGACGGAGGTCGATAACAAGTGGCTCAGAAGAGGTGAGCTCTTTTTTTTCCTTGTTGCGATTTAGATCAACAATAAGTGGCTCAGAAGGAATGAGCTGCTTTTTGTCTTTGTTACGACGTAAGTCGATAACAAGTGGCTCAGAAGAGGTGAGCTTCCTTTGATTTTCATCAGCATCAACTGATTTCTTTTGAACTGGTAAGTGAATAACCAGTGGCTTGGAAGATTGAGGATGAGAAACTCGCCCCTTAACAGGTATGATGAGAGTGTCTTGAGGTACTGCTTTTTGATCTTCTTCAGTATCCATAGCCAATACCACCTTCATAAATTCATCCTTGTACATACGAGCATCGTTGCAATAAGCTTCAACACCCTTGAAAGGATAAAGGTCCGCAACTTCCTTGTGAACTTGTCCTTTGTCATCAACGTATTTAAAGCATTGATGAAGAGTTGATGGAACGACATTGTGTTCATGTAGGAATGGCCTTCCCAGAAGAGTATTATAAGAACAACCATGATTGTCAATGATATAAAAGGTCACCTTTGTGCGAAGATTGTCTATTTGGAGTTTTTGGCGGATCTTGCCCAAAGGTTCACTCTTTCCTTGGTTAAATCCCAGAATAGTAGTGATCGTGGTTGAAAGACTATGCACTGGTATCTTCAATGCATCTAGCATTGTCTATGGCATGATACTAAGTGCAGATCCTGGATCTATCAAGATACGATCAACCTTCATTGAATCTACATATCCTGTATAGTAAAGAGGACGATCATGTCTATTATCTTCCATTAGCATATCATCCTGAGTGAAGGTAATATTTGGGATCAGTTCCAAGACATTATGACTGTGATGACAAGAGACTGGTTCTGATTCTGGCTTCTTGAGAAGAGTTAAGCAAGTTTCAGCCTGCATCAGAGCTTCACTTAGAATTTCTCGTGTCTCTTTGGAAAGACGCAAGAGTTCAAAGATTGATAGCCTAGCTGGTGTATTGGCTAATTGAGCCAATATATCAAAGTTGTAAGGCTTCTCAAGCCCAGTAGGAGATGACTTCTTTAGAGGTTTGTCAAATCGAACTTGTTGCTTGCCTTTGTCAGCCGTTGTTGGCTTAGGAGGAATTGATACTACAACTGGTGAAGATGTAGAAGGGACCTCTTCAGCAGATACAGGTTGTGCCGGAGTAGGTTCGGAAGAAGAAGCAGGATCCCTTTGACCTTCAGAATGATCTTTCAAATAAGCTTTCCCTGATCTGGTGCCTAACAGAATCTCTTCGTCAACAATAGGATCAAAAGATACCATGTTGCAAATCTTGGTTTTGCCTTTAGAACGAGTTTTCTTCTTGGAAGATATCTCAAATTCTGGAGCAAGATCAGGATGGATCCACATAATTTCACCGTTGTCAAGAGACAAGGGAATAAGACCTTCATTGGATGGAAGCGGGAGATTCTCAATCTCAAGGGTTGCTTTAGGAATTGGAATGACACCATGCTGTATCATCTGCGGAGGGAAATCTCCAAATTGGACTGAAACCATATTTGCAGTAACAGTCTTCTCATCTTGTTGCAAAGTGACTACACCTGCATTGACAAGCTCTTGAATCTTACCTTTGAGCACATAGCATGCTCGAGTAGGATGTCCAATGAATCGGTGATAGACATAATACTTGGGATGATCAGTCTTATTGACTTCATCAGGTTTCTTTGGATCAAGGAGTTGAATTTTATTGCTTTTGAGTAAACACTCAAAGATACTTGCCGTGTCATTTTCGTCAAAGGAATATTCTACCTTCGGACGAGGTTCCCTCGGTGGAGGTGCAGAAGGAGTAGGAGTAGATGTAGGTGGGGCCACATTGACAGCCAAAGATTCTTTATTTTTGTTCAAGTTAATGTTTAAAGTCTCTTTCGCTTTGCGATTGTTCTGGCGATTGCCACCACCTGAATTCTGATGCTCATCGCGATCAGGGTTAGACATTTGTACCCCCAATTGTTTGAACTTGTCGGCACTTACTTCAGCAGCTTTGGCGTTGACGATGAATGAGGGCCAATCTTGAAATTGGGTTGATCCCGTCCACATACTGATAATAGGTAAAAGATTCGCCTTACAAGTATCAATAGTGACAGCAGCTGGAGTTCCTGGAGGCATTTTCAAAGCTTCACGGCGGAACCGTTCAATAAAGCTCTCAGCAGTTTCATTATGTTTTTGTTTGATTTTGTTGAGAGCTGACATAGTCATATCATTAAATCCTTCATAGAACCGTTCCAGAAAAATTTGTTTAAGACCTGAAAAGGATGTGATGCAACCATCGGGCAAACTTCTGTACCAGTCGTATGCTACGCCAGCTAAACAACCGACGAACACTCTGGTAAGAAGAGCGTCATTTGGCTGAAGTTGAACAGTCATTACCTCAAAATGATTGATGAATTGACTCGGGGAAGTACTGCCATCGAACAGAGAGATTGTAGGGATTTTGTACTTTGGGGAAACGGAACGTCCTTCCATTCAACCGGATAGGGCTGTTTAATCCCCAACCTTTGTAAATTGTCTTTCTCTTTAAATGCTTCAAACTAGGTTCGTAAGAGTTTGGCAGCTTCATTGGCGTCTTCTGATGAAGAAGAAGGAGCAGGTTGAGTTGTAGTAGTAGGAGGAGGAAAAGCGTTGTAAGCACTACCCCCAGCTCCTGACTGGCTAGGCGTAGTTTGTACTTGCACTTGTACAGGAGGCATTTGGGGAGGCACTACCCCCAGCCCAGTATTGGCAGGTATTGAAGATGCTATGATCTCTGGACTAGTAATAGGTGCAGTTGGTGGTGTAACATGCTGTGCTACAATGATGGAATGCATACTAGCAACCATCTCAGCCATGGTTTTTAATTTGTCTTCGAGTGCAGCAATTTGCTGTTCCTGATTTGCGGAGGTTGAAGCATCTGGATCATCGGTGACAACATAAGCCGTCACTTCTCTTGGCACAGTGGAAGATACTGTTTGTTCAGAACTTTCACTGTATGCATCATAATCAGAAAATGAATCATCTCCTGACTGGGAAACAGGAAGATGACTTGAAGGGTTTTTAGGAAGATTCCTTTGACCGATTGTATCTCGGCTTCGAGAACGGGTATGTTGAAATACTCCTTCAGAAGATTCTTGAAGTAATTCCAAATACCGTTGGCTTGGCTTACGGAGTCTACCATGCTTAGAGCATCTTTTACCCCAGTGTCTCGGGAAGTCATGTTAACAGAAGCATACAAAACTTCGTCTTCTTCTGACATAGGTTCAGATTTAGCAAAAGTTAAACGATCGAAGACAGATCATTTTGTCGTTTGACAACAGCATTGGATGATGACTTTATGATTACAGTGATGATCAGATGGTTGAAATGGAGATATTGAGACATTATCCTATTTTTGTCTTAGATGTTCTCGAAGATCTACAACAGGACGAGGAAAGTTCCGAGGGATCTGTTCTTTGATAAGATTTGGAACATGGTTCCGATTCATCAAGTGTTTAGTCCCTTGAGTATACAGGGAAGTACTCACTTCATTGGCATAAGTGTCAGGATTTTTGACCTTGGAGATTTGTTTCTGATGATGTTTGACCTTCGGCATTGGCTATTTTCGTTTTACCGAAGTGGGTCGATTAAGATAAGTTCTGAGGTCAGCAAATTCACCCCCAGGAGTTTTTGTTTGAGACACTAACAATTTTCCCTGTCTGGAACGACAAATTTGGAGAGTCGGGAGGTCCTGGAATTCTGCTATCGGAGTAGGCAGAATACCTCTTTGATTAGTACAAGTACTCTTGTTATAAAGAAAAGAAGAATCCTTGTTCGCCAGAGTTCTCGAACTGATTGGTGCCGAGACACATTGAGATGGATCTTCTTCAGTAAAGACTGAAGAAGAATGAGAAAAGACCAAAGGGCCTTTTCCTTTATTTTGAGATGAAGGGTTAGCTAAAGAACGTTTTCCTCTGTTATCTTCCAAGTCATGAGACAAGGAAGTTTGAGAAAAGACCAATGGACCTTTTCCTTTGCTTTGAAGAGAAGGAGGAATAGTCAAAGGACTACCCTCAGTAGATTGCGCAGAGGCAATAGGGTGTTTGGGAAGAGGAGTAGAATCTCTTCTTTTATTGTGAGAAGAAGGGAATTTAGCCAAAAGGCTGTTTTTCTTGGATTGCGCAGACTTGGTTTGCGTATGGCTGGAAGGTGCACTAGTCATTTGTGCATTAGAAGCTTTGGTAGGAAGTGCATCAGGAGTTCTTGTCTTAGAGTGCTTGGGATGCATTTTAGTTACTGGAGTGCTATTTTGCGCAGGAAAAGCCACTGCCAATTGCGCCAGAGTTATATGAGTCTTCTGTTTTGACAAGGCAGCATATGAAGTAGCCTGTACAACAGTTGAAACAGATTGCGCAGCCTTGACTGCAACAGATTGTGCAGCAGTTGCTGAGACAGGCTGTGCAACAGTTGGCACAGCAGTTTGTGCAGCAGTCTGACTAGCAGATTGTGCAGCAATTGGTACAGCATCCTTGGTGGCAAAACTGCCAGATTGTGCAGACTTGGAGACCCAAACTGAGCGCACTTTTCTCTTGGCAGAAGTGGCTAAAGTACGGGGAGTGGTCTTGGAGTTGAGCATCGCCTCGTAGGCTGTCTGGTTGACCTTAACAACCAGTGTCTTCTGCGTCTTCTCGATAGACGCTACGTCACATTGAGTTGCTACTTCCTCGTCGGAGGAGAAAGTTGTCTCCAGCAGAGTCGCCATTTTGTTTGTAAAAACAAAAGTATAAAACTTTATTGATACAAACTGTAATAAAGATTACAAGAATTCTGGGAAAATTACAACTATAGGAATCCAATCTTGATGACGATTGCTTTATCCCTTGGACGATGTGAACTTTGAAGACGAAGCCTTTGAAGTTGAAAACAACTCTGGAAATTGAAGGCAAAAGCCTCTGAAGTTGAAGATAAAAGTCTCGGAAGAATGCAGCAGCACTTTGGCAAGAACTCCTGAACTCTCTGATTTCTGATCTCTGATCTTGATCCCCTTAAAATGAAGACTTGAAACTCTATTTATAGAGTTCTGAAAATAACTAACTTTCAGTTATTTTGGACTGCGCAAGCTGATTTGCGCAGCAACTGGTTTGCGCAGCACTGGATTGCGCAGGCAATTATTGGATCGTGGGCCAACTATCTGAGACACATGGCATTAGTTGATTGAAATGCGCATGATCGTGCATAGACAGTTGCCACGTAATGAGCATTTGATGGCATGAATGCCACATGTAATTAGTCAGTTATGTTGGTAGAATGCGCAAAGTGAACTGCGCAGAAATGGTTTGCTCAACCACGAATTGCGCATGAATGGTTTGCGCAACCACGGATTGTGCTGCCACCTGTCAGCCGCCCTCGAGCACTGTGCGGCGTCAAAAACGAACAGCCTCCTCGTTATTCGTGTTGTCAGCTGTCAGGAAGATCTGATTTGATTCAGTCAATGATGACTTCTGCCACGTCAGCCTGCGCAGTTGGGAACATGCACAAACCAACCTGCGCAAAGTGATGTTTGCGCAATCTGTTGTCTGCGCAACTCATCAAAATGATGAATATCTTGAATTTTTGACTTTGTTAATTGATGCAACTTGATTTTTTAGGACCTACAGCGTGCATTAAATTCGTATGTGCATATTTGGTCTATGTGATTCTTGGATAATTGGTGTGCATAATATATTTTGTCTATGTGATTGTTGGATAATTGGTGTGCATTATATATTGGTTTGGTTTATGCAAATTTTTGCGAACAGCTAAAAAGCTGTAATTTTTTTTTTCAAAATATTCGCAGTTAGCGACGGACTTGTGACCGTTTTGCGACGGATATCACCAGTTTTCGACTACTTTTCGACGGTTATGCCGTCGCTAACTGGATATTTGAAATTTTTTCCCAGTTGGCGACGGATGGTCGACGGACTATCCGTCGGCATGATATATTGTTCGACGGAATAGTGACGACCTATCCGTCGCCCATGTTCTGGAAATAACAAGAATTTCCAGAACAAGGTCGACGGTTAATCCGTCGCTATTCGGTCGATATATTTCGACGGCAAAGCGACGACTTATCCGTCGCCAAGTTGCTGGAAATGACATGAATTTCCAGGAGCTGGTCGACGGCATTTCCGTCAGAAAACCGTCGCTAATCCGTCACTTGATATCGACGGTATCGACGGATTAGCGACGGAATGATACGATCTGATACGCTTTTGCGATGGTTTACCGACAAAAATTTACGTCGGTATTGTCTACACAGTTCAGTACTTAAAAGCTGAAGTGGACGACAGTTCGTCGAAAATGCGTCGCTAATGCTTCATATTGTGACGTCGATTATCCGTCGCTATTCCGTCATGTGACGACAACTTAGCGACGGAAGGTTATTAGCGACGAGCTGATTGCCGACGGATTTTTTTGGCCAATATCCGTCGGCAATCGGTCGCTAATAGTAATTACCGTCGTCTTAGCGACGGATGTGGCCGTCGCTAAATCAATAAATTTTGGTAGTGACATGATGTTTGGGTCAATCTAGTCAACTACTCTAGTCAAACTAGTCAACTAGGTCAAACATAACCCAAACAAGTCTCACTAAGCCTAACCATACCTATCTAGCATTCACACATCATCACAAAGCCAAACAAACCTAACATCACACAATCTCATGTGTATACATTCCATATACACCTCGGCTTACACATAGGAATACACATAGGCTATATCACATAGGCTCTATGCCACATACAACCTATATTGGCAACACACACATTCAATTACCACATATATATACTAAAATCATATGGACAATATACATATATCTATATTACATAATTATTATCCAAAATTATAGATATTATACATGTATAGAGAGAGAGATAGTGACAGTGAAATCCATATGTGTGTGTGTCATGAGTGTAGTGTGTGACAAGACATAGGGTCTTAGGTTTGTTCATGTGTGTAGATGTGTATGAGTGTGTGTACATGAATATGGTTCCTGTGTGTGTATGTAATATATTCTCAGTTTTTAGGTGTAGCAGTAAAGAGAGTGTGTGTATATATATCAATGGTGTGTGTGCAAAGGGACTCAACATAGGTTCTCAATTTATAGAGTGTGGGTTGTATTAGGAATCAATGCATACATAACAGTGTGTCAATTCTCAGTTTTCAGTTTTCTAGAGTACATGACAGTGTTGCAATTCACAGTAAACCCAATTAACCTCAGAAAAAATCGATTAACAGTGAACTTGTATCAAGAATATTGGGGAAAACCCTAAATTCGAATTTAATACAACTATTATTCAATTTCAATGGTTGGTAATAAGAGTGCCATATGTGAATGTGTCGTAGGTGTGTTCTAGTATCCAAGAACTGGACACAACGTGTCCAAAACCATTTCTACACTCGTGTTCAACAGGACAGTGCACAGTTCTCTGTGCACGTGTTCACTGAGTTTGTGGACACGACACATGATACCTCACGCCATGTGGTCATGCACACGTGTAGCCTACGTGTAGGGCTACACAATCAACACATACGACGTGTCCAAGTCGTGTCTAGTGTGGACAAAAAATGCGTGACAGTGCGCGTTTTGTCACAGTGCGCGCACATCGCGTGTCCAGTACGGGCACGATTTCTCTCTGTGTAGTGCACCATATGCTTCCAAATTTTGGGAGGATAGTGACAGTCATTGACCCGACATTCTCCCAAAATTCCACGTGTCCTGTGCGAAGAGAACGAACGGTCGGGCAACAGGACACTGTCCGCACGTGTGCAGTGGGCATGTTTGTGTCCTGTTTGGACACAGACATGGCTCAAAGTTGGCTCACTCATGGGAGAAATTAATATACACATATAAATCAACAAATCCATTTAATTACTTTTCAAAAATATCAAAATAAAATCTATTGAGACATTTTCACAAACACCTAGAACTAGGTTATGATACTTGTTCGATACGGACACGAAATTAATGAAAAATTACACAAATTACACAGCACAGCTAGGGGACACCTAGATCTAGGCTAGGATGCAAAGAAATCAGAAATTAAACACAATTTAGATGGTTTACCTATAGTGTGTCAAATGACAAGAAAAGCCCCAAATATGATGATTCTCCTTGCAAGCCTAAATCTCCAAATTGTTCAAAAGCTGAGATTTCTCTCCATGAACAAAGAATAGAGTAGGATTAGACTCTAATGCAAGAAACTAGAGTCAAAAAGGAATTAAAATGGAATAGTTATGGATTGGGGAAGAATGACAATACCTTTCCTTTTCCAAGAGTTGATTCAATACAAAAGAGGCAAGAACCAAAGGAAAAGATATTATATAGTGGGAGAAGCCCTAGGTGGCCGGCCACTAAAGGAAGAATTAGGGTTAGGGTTTGACAAGTGGGCTTGGGCCAAGTCTCATTGGTAATGGAAATCAATTCATGAGTCAAAAGTCCTATGAACCTATTCATTTATCCTCCTATTTTAAACTTGATTCTAAGTGACTTAACTTGGGTTGACTTAAGTTAGACTAGGGTCCCACCATGCTAATTAAGTCACCATAGCTAGAGTCAACATCTAGGTTAGTCTCCAAAGTCTCAACTAACAAAAGTCAAAAATAACAATCATCACTTCAATAATTCAAAATAATTTCAAAATTTACAAAATTACCAAAATACCCTCAAACTAAAATGTGGTAGTGACAAATCTACCCTCCTTAAAAGAATTTCATCCTCAAAATTAAAAGGCAAAACTAAACTGATGAGAAGGATAGACAATCATACCTCAAGGTCCAAAAAGATAGGGGTATCACTCGCGCATCTCATCCTCCCGTTCCCAAGTAGACTCTCCTGGAGAATGATGCCTCCAAGCGATGCGAACCAAGGGTATCACCTGGTTTCTCAGTACCTTCTCTCGGCGATCCAGAATCTCCACTGGCTGCTCTGGATAACTGAAAGTAGGTCCCACCTAAATCTCTGAATAGTCAAGTACATGGCTAGGATCAGCCACATACCGTCTCAACTGTGATACGTGGAATATGTTGTGGACATCCACTAGTGCAGGTGGCAAGTCTAGCCTGTATGCCACGTCACCGACTCTCCCGCTGATCACGAAAGGTCCGATGAAGCACGGGCTAAGCTTCCCACCTTCACCAAAACGTATGGTACCACGAGTCAGAGATATCCTCAGAAAAACCATATCTCCGACCTAAACACAAACAAGGTGTCAAGTTACTAAATAATCAAATATGATCAAACAAACACAACAAACAGCCTATTTCTAATCCTATCTCTAATCTGTACCTCAAAATCCAAAGGCCTCCGATGGCTATCGGCCCAATGCCGATGTCTGTCCTGCGACACACGAAGTCTGTCCCTGATGAGCTTCATCTTCTCGGCTGCGTCAACAACCATCTCAGGTCCCAATAAAGCTTGCTCTCCAACATCATCCCGAGATAAGAGTGTACGACACCTACGCCCATACAGTGCCTCGAAGGGTGATATCTCAATGCTGGCCTGAAAACTGTTATTATAAGCAAACTCCACCAAGTGCATGTGATCCTCCCAGGATCCTCCGAAATACAAGACGCACGTCCGCAGCATGTCCTCGAGCGTCTGAATAGTCCTCTCTGACTGTCCGTCCATCTGAGGGTGGTATGCAGTACTAAACTTGAGCTGAGTGCCCAAACTAGTCTGCAGACTCCGCCAGAAATAGAAAGTAAAGCGACTATCCCTATCCGAGATAATGCTGACCGAAACCCCATGAATCCTGACAATCTGCAGCATGTATATCTCTGTAAGCCTCTCAGTAGACGTACCCACTTTAAATGGCAAAAAGTGGGCCGATTTGGTCAACCTGTCTTCGATGACCCAAATCGCGTCTTTCCCTCCTGGTATACGCAGCAATCCAGATACAAAATCCATCGTGATATGCTCCCACTTCCACTCTGGAACAGGCAATGGCTGCAACAAACCTCCTGGCCTCTGCCTTTCTGCCTTGACCTGCTGACAGACCAAACATCTGGCTACGAAGAAAGCTACCTCCCGCTTCATCCCATACCACCATACATGCTCTAGTTCGAATACCACCACAATTCTAACTATGACCTGCATGGGCCACCACTAAAAATGTGTCACGACCCGCACCCAGTGTAGGGGTGCGAGAAGTGGTTACGTCCAGCCTACGATGCAGTGTCGGCGGTAGAACGCTATCCTAGGTCACATACATCTAACAGTTATAAGGTACATGTACAGTTATACTCTCTGAATAGAGGAATAATATAAAGTACAACTCAATCACAGCTAAGGTAGAATGTACGATAAGATACATAGATAATCAACAGAATTCACAGATGAATACAAGATAAGAGAGAACTAAATATCTAAGATAAACAACTCCACAATATCCAGAATAACAAATCTCCAAATAAGTACAAGTGTATCCAAACAAGAAAAAATGATAAGTAAGATACTGGTCTAGCTAACTAGCCTAGACTACTGGGGTAATGTCCTCTGCAAGTGCTGGGTCCTCCTGGGAGTCCAACTCACATGCATCTAGGCCTGCTCCATAGTATGTGGGACAGAACTCCTCAATGTCATCTATAATATTTTTAATAGGTCAAGTCAGAACGGGAGCGAGCACAGTACATCTCACGCAGTTCATAATATAACAGGATATATAAATATGCAATAGAGTAAGATACATGAAACACTGAAGGATATATATGAAGTAAAAGAGAGAGAACTGTAATGTAAATAGATACTATAAGTAGAGAACTAACAGTGAACTAGTGATTTAGAGTACAAGATAGACATGTGAACGACTTGAATTTGCACATGAGTAATCTAAGAGTTTGCACATGAGTATACTACTTTGGAATTGTTCACATGACCATTTATACTCCCCCATACCCCAATCAATATATAAAGATCCAGACAGGTTATGTTATTGCACATGATATCACATGAAGGCCCATAATAGGGTGTACATGATTGTATACATAGGGGCTCCATGAATATGAGAGTACATAAATCACGAGAGTGCACATGAATGGTGAAAGCATCGGAGTACATGATGAAAGTAAAACGCATATGACATACTGTAACCCGATGCTTCCAAGGGGGATAACATCTCATGAAGGGATCCATATAGTACCAATCCGTGTTAACGACGTGACAGCATCAAGTAAAGTAATCTAGAGCGTATGTCACGACCCGCACCCAGTGTAGGACACGAGAAGTGGGTACGTCCAGCCTACGACGTAGTGTCGGCGGTAGAACGCTGTTCTAGGTCACAAATAAAACTAAATACAATATGGTATACTCTCCGTATGGAGGATAATCACAGCAGGATACAACTCAATCACCAAAACTAGAAGTAGCACGATAAGATAACTATGAATCCACAAGAGAAGTACATCTCGGTGTTATCAATACCAACTCAAACAAGCATAAAATAAATACAACTCAAGACAACTGAAAATAAGATAAGAAAAACTCTAGCCATCTACTCCAACCTCTATTGTGTCTCCTCTAGGCTAGTAGGTAACCTCCAAGCTATATGTAAAATTTATCAACAGGTCTAGTCAGGACGGGAGCGAGCACAATACATCTCACGCAGTTCATAATATGACAGGATATATAAATATGCTATAGAGTAAGATACATAAAACGTTAGAAAATATATGAAATAAAAGAGATGACTGTAAAGAAATATCTACTATAAGTAAAGAACTAACAATGGCTAGTGATGTAGAGTTCAAGATAGACATGTGAACGGCTTGAATTTGCACATGAGTAATCTAAGAGTTTGTACGTGAGTATACTACTTTAGAATTGTTCACATGACCATTTATACTCCCCCGTACCCCAATCAATACACAAGGATCCAGACAGGTTATGTTATTGCACATGATATCACATGAAGGCCCATAAATAGGTGTACATGATTGTATACATGGGGGCTCTGTGAACATGAGAGTACATGAATCACAAGAGTGCACATGAATTATGAAAGCACCGGAGTACATGATGAAAGTAAAATGCATATGACATACTGTAACCCGATGCTCCCGAGGGGGGGATAACATCTCATGAAGGGATGCATATAGTACCAATCCATGTTAACAACGTGACAGCATCAAGTAAAGTAATCTAGAGCATAAATGTAAATTCTATCAAGTAAGAAACGGTCAGAGAATGTACTCGCCTGATACCCTAAACAACTGATATAAAAAGATGGCCAACTGGAGTTTCAGAGTCCTAGTTAGAGCAACACAAGTTATAAAGAGTTCAATTTATATGGTAATTGAAATTATAATGCAATCTACATGAGTCTAAGTCAATCTAGGCCAAAGTCAACTCTTGGTCAACTCTGGTCAACTATAAAGTCAAACTAGGTCAACTTGTAACGCCCCAATCCCAAAATACTTGAGACTAGATACGTATCATGCCAGCTGTATACATACGAGAAAATGGAAGGCTCGTATGTATACATAATCTGTAAAATGTAGAAAGCCATGCTCAAACTAAATTTCATCCATAAATATGAAGTTTTAATGATATAATTAAATAGTCATTTGTACAAACGTTGGGCGGAGACATATCCACTACCAACAAGTTTAAATAAGAAAGAAATATACAAATAACTGATTTGGTCGAGCGAAGCAAATGACGAGTCCAAGAGCAATTATCACGAAGGAATAGAGCGCAAGTTATGGCCTTAGCTAGAGCACCTGCAAGAAATCACAAAACACACACCTGGTGTGTTATCTGGTGTGGTGCAATGATCCGACAAGTCTTGGTGCCTTGTCTGATGTGCTGCGATGATCCGTTAAGTTTGGAATAGTCCAATAACCACGGTTGATGGGTAAACGTCTGAAGTTGTAGGGACAACAGGGAAAAGGCGAAGTTGGAGGCGGCTCACAGAGGAGAAAGGATAGAGATGCCACGACGAAGGCGAGGTAGACGGGTGCTGCATGTGCAGCCGATCTATTCGAGGAAGAGGGACCAGTACCGGTCTTGGGGCACGGTGGTCGGCACCTAGAGGCGGAGCAGTGCGCTGCAGAGGAGATCCGACGCAGTTATGCGGTGCTGTTGGAAGATGTAAAACGGCGACGATGGCTCCCGATGAGGAGCGTCGGCTGAAGGCGCACGGGGCAGCGCACGCGGACGCCGGATGGAGAGGGGGAATCGCCTGGTCGAAGCGTTCGGGATCCCCGACGGCGATCAGCAGGGCCGTGCGGGGCGGTGCATCGGGCGCTCGATCGCGCCGTGGAGTTTTCGACGAAGGAGACGGAGCACGGGATCTGGTGAGTCGACGTGGATAGGAGCGGTTGTGGTAAGTTTTGGGGTTTTATTTACTTTTATGTGCTTGATTTGTGGATGGCGGCGATGACCATGGCAAGGTGGCTGTGGATTTGGTTTATTTTCTTTTTGGGTACGGCTCTGGCGACGAGGCCGTGGCGGTGATGATGGTGGTTTTGATGGTGGTGGTCTGTTATCGACAGGGAATCCGGGGGTGACAGGGTCGACGGTGGTGGAGTTGGGTACCGGGAAGGGGTGATGACGGGTTCGGGGGATCGTAGCGACGGTTGTCCGAAACGACGAGGAGGAGGAGGCAGAGTTGGAGGAATGTTGTCGAGGTAGCGAGGCAGAACAGGGGCATGGCTTAGGGTTAGGTGTCATGTCAGGATGGGTCCGACACGGCTGGGTTGGACGTCCGATTTGTCGGACAGGACAAAAATTATGTATATGTAATAAAAATTGTAGTGGATGTAGAGGCACAGACACGATGCATAATATTGATGGTAATTTGGTGTTGTGGAGTTCATGGAAAAAGAGGGCAAGTACCTCTCATTTTATAGGAGGTGGAAATCCCATTAGGATAAAGACTAGGATAGTTTAAACGCCCATAAGATAATTTCATAACTAAATTCAAATTAATTTAAACTCGGTTTTAAACTATCTTGAATTTAAAGCTATTCAAAATAAGTCAATAAAATCTTTTCAAATGTAAATTATCACAATCAATTAAATTTAAACCAAAACACTATTTAAAAATACTTTTTTAAATAATAAAATATTAATATTAAATAAATTTTGAAAATACAATTATTTTCATGAATTTAAAGTCATGTATCTCGTATGTAAAAGATTATTTATGTAAAATATCATTTTTGAAATTATCAATTACATTTGTATAATAAAAGTAAATAACTTTTTTTTATATTAAATCAATGCAGTTTGTAAATCGAATAATAAAGATAATATAAGTAAATAAATAAAATATTTACCATATAAAATTTGAATTCCATAATAAAATATTTTTATAAAATATGTACCTCGAACATATTCGTACTCGACGAGCAAATACGACCAATGCAAACTTGTGTACAATTTCGAAGTTTAAAAATAAATACCAAAATTTTAAAATAAATCGTAGTAGAAATTTACGGGGTTTACATCCTACCCAACTTACAAGAATTTCGTTCTCGAAATTTAGGAATAGGTAGGGTTGAGTACACGATTACGAGATTGATTCACTCCTAACTTGAGTGGTGATAATAAATGTAGGCCGAGGAAAGGGTGAGGAGTTTAAGACGAAGATGTAGTCACATAGGATGACAAGGGTCATAAATGATAGGTAGGCTAGAGGGAATTCTAGTATAAGTGCCTTCGTCCTTCCAAAATAGGTGAAGGCGAAAGAAATAAAGAGTTCAGAAACGATATTACGAATACGTGGTTCAAAGACGACCGAATAACCTCAAAAGAATTGTCAAGGCATTCGTGGATGGAATTCTAGAGGCCAAGTTTTAATCATGTCCCATCTACGTAAAACAATAGGTAAAAGCGAACCAAAGTGCACTTGGTTGATCAGACCATCATGCACCGGTTCTGATTAGACAACATGTTAGTGAGCGTGCTCAATAACATAAGTCATGAACAAGCTCGATAAATCAATGGGCTTGCAAAACTAGATTATAATAGCACTATTAGTCAAGATGGTAAATCATAGGCACGAGAGTTTATTGATAAGAAGTTTAAGCGACGATTCAAAAAACTGAATCCATCAAGCAATTTTGTCACGCCCCAGTACCGAAATACGGAGACGGACTAGGCCAGCTACTCCATATGAGGTACGTAACGTCATACGGCGATCATGGCTGTCGAGAGACTAGGGGGTACATGCTACAATCAAGTCTCCTATGGTCCCACAAAGTTCTATGTCTCAATCAATCAAGTCACAGCAGCAATCAAATGAACATTAAAGATAAAGCAGTAAGGCGTCCCCGACGCTTCATCAAAATGGTCATGAGAGACTAGCTTTATAATTTAGCTATCTCAGAGAGTCAGAAGTACAAAATTATACACAGCTGCAGTCTGTTTAATTACAATTATGTACTGACACCAAAATATCGAGTAATCCGGCTAACGGGTGCCGGTGGCTAAATGCCGTAAAAGTATAAGCAGGAGTGGTGGAGAAAAAACCCACTCGAGTCCCCGAACCGCCATGCTCCTAGTATGCACCATGGATGTCAGGAAGGAAGATCGTGTCCTCCGGCTCTGCTACGAGATCTGGCCAAACAAAACCAGCGGGGTCAGCCCCAAATAGCAAGTACCGCCAAAGGGGCACAAGAGTTAAGATTAAAAACCCAGTTAATAGAATGATTGATAATAGTAATACTTATGCTACTATTATAGGGTAGTGCAACATCTTCGAACCCATATGGCACCCTTACAACCAAACAAGGACAAAAGGTGTCGCATGGAGTCGGGACGTGTCGTACTCTATAACTTTCACATAAGTTAAACGGTATAAACAAGAAAATCTCCTGATCATGACTTTGGTCGATAGCCTATCACAGCACAATATCCAACCCAATAATCAAACAAGAACATGGGTTGGATCTTGTACCATGATAGACCATGTTCCTCAGTCATTCACAGAAGTAACACTTCACAACCATAATAAGTCTTTCGTTCATAACTTCGGTCCACAGCCGGTCATAGTACGATAACCAACCCAACAATCAAACAAGAACATGGGTTGGATCACGTACCATGATAGTCCGCTTCCCTCAGTTATTTACGGAAGGTAATAGGATACAAGCAAGTCGTTTTCACGGCCAATCAAGTCTACGAGTTTCTAGTGGGACGAGGTTATCCTCGCGTCATGTTATTAGAAAATCCTCAGATCGTATCTTTCCAGCAAGGCTAGCCCACCCAGGGGTTCGCGTAGACAGGTGTTATTGAGCACAGGTCCCTCGTAAGGCCACCTTGCCAAAACATATATTATATAGCAGGAATTAATCGGATACAGTCATCCACTCGTTGCAGATGACACAGTATCCGTGGAGACCAGCCGGCGCGTCAAGACAATATCTCAAGGCGGCTGGTGTAACACGATCTCGGGATTCTGCCCTCCCCATGCATCTAGTATATTTAGTTGCCTAGTTTAACCCTAGGTGAAATCTTGGACTCACATGCTGTGTCCTGCATGATTATCCTCCTAAAGTCGTACTTTAGTACGAGTACCCCAAAGAGGATCCATGTCAATCAGTATGTCAACATGTGCTACCCTCCTTAGTGTAATACATCATTGCAAATACGCCACATGGAGTTACGAGTCATTTGTCGAGCATGAACAAGAACTGGGACATTCAGGTACATGTATCAGGTAGGAACACTTTGTTCTTCGGGGTCACATTAGTGCTCATATCATGCTCGGGACAAAAGGCGTAAGGATATAAAATGGTCATATAATATCTGATAAAATATCAAAAGCGTACGCACAAAAGCACGCACGCTCAAGGGGTGAAAAGTCATGCAGGCTCACTCAAGGCAGCGTACGTGAAAAGTCACGCAGGCTCACTCAAGGCAGCGTACGTGAAAAGTCACACAGGCTCACTCAAGGCAGCATACGTGAAAAGTCACGCAGGCTCACTCAAGGCAGCGTGCATAAAAAGTCACGCAGGCTCACTCAAGGCAGCGTGCGTGAAAAGTCATGCAGGCTCACTCAAGGTAGCGTGCGTGAAAAGTCACGCAGGCTCACTCAAGGCAGCGTGCGTGAAAAGTCACGCAGGCTCACTCAAGGCAGCGTGCGTGAAAAGTCACGCAGGCTCAAGGGGAGGCACGCTTCCATCAGGAAGCGTACTCAAGGCGGCGTACGCACGCTAAAGAGCGCGCGCAGCTCAGTGTGCGTAAGCTAAACAGCTCTGCACACTGCTCACTGTCTTCTCCAAACAGCAAGAACACCATGGTTGAACCCAAAGCTTCAAAACATCACAACTTGGCCATCCGAACTCCAAATCCGGATTTCCTAAGTTCCATCTTGGGTGAAATGGAATTCTCTTTCACATGGAAGCATCAAAACCCACAAAACCCCAACAAAAATAGATCAAGACCAAGGAAATCCGAAAATAATTAAAACTTAGATCTACAAAAATTAAAGCTTCAAAATGGAAATTTCCAAGTTCTAAACTAGTATAGATTGAGGAGAAGAACATGTTTTGGCAAATAGTTTTGTAAGAAATCATTAAAAAAATTATGGATCCATCTCTTGAGCAAGTTGGTACTTGCCTTGGTTGGTGGAGGAAATAAATGAGAGGAAGTAAATGAGAGGAGAGAGAATGAGATGAGTTATATATATAAAGATCTTGGACCCATGGGTTCATGATGAACCAAAGGGTTCAAGATGAACCATTGGTGAACCAAGAATAGGTTACCCAAATGAGCCAAAACTGTAGGCCCAAATGCAGAAAATAACTTAGGAAATAATATTTTGTCGAATATTTTTGGGAAATGCATGAAGAAATACTGCATAATAAATATCGTATAAATTCAAGGTAAATATAATTTATCGGTTTTCGTATTAAAATACGTATTCCAGGATTGGGGAGTGACAAATTTGAACAACAATAATCTGGATAAAAATTTGGTATAGTTTAGGAGATATCTCATGGCATCCCAATCAATGTCTAAAAAAGTGGCTATCATTTATCCAAGACGTGCAAGCTCCCAAAATGCAACAATTTTTCCAATCTCAAAATTTTACTAGCTCGATACTCTTGATTCAAAATTTCATCGTCATATCTCGAATCGTCTTATCGATAGTAACTTTATACAGTCTCTTCCAATTTCATAACCCACAAAATTATTTTCTCATAAAATATATATATATATATATATATATATATATATATATATATATATATATATATATATATATATATATATATATATATATATATATTTTTCCTCAAATTGGGGCTTCTCCTCAAATTTTAACTCACAAAAATTTTTGGTTCCTCAAAACATATTCTCAAATCATAACTCTCGTAACCTTAGTTCTAATCTTGATTATAACATCTTTAAAAAAAATCACATACCCCATAATAAGTCTCAAACTTTTGGAATTTAATAATTTCCCCAATCAAATTTCTTTTCCTTTTATATATATATATATAAAATATATATATATATATATATATATATATATATATATATATATATATATATATATATATATCTTGTAATTGGGCAACCATCATAATCAACTATACCTTTATTCTCCTTGATGAAATTTTCCAAGCTAGCCATATATAACTGAAGGGTGCCATGGTCAAATTTTTATCTATGCACAAAGAATCACAAGAACAAGGTTGCATGAATAATAGCAGAGCAACAATAAAATTTTTGAAGAGAGAATCAAAACGGTTGGGAAGAAAGTATTGGTTAGGCTCAATGGTCGTGATAGGATTTGGATAATGATTACGGATTATTGCACGAAATAAAAATTTAAGGGTCTAAGCAATTTATGATGAGTCACGAAGATAAATGGCACGGATTAGCAATCAACATAAAGCATAAGCTAAGCATTAAGGTATTAAGCAGATCACAATCATATATGGGGTCGAAAGAATTGAGTCAAGATTTGGTCTCTAACTGAAGACAGAAAGGATAATGGTATATGGTAGGGTTTATAGCTAACCATTTTGACTTGAAAGTTGCATCATAAAAATAGAGTACAAGGGTGCATGTTTTAGTGGTACGTGATATACCTACATGAATGTGGGCTCGTCTAGGTCTTGCATATGGAATTTGTTGGCTGAAAAAGTCTAGTATTGTGCTCCAAATATCCAAGTCACGGTAAAGGACACAAAAGAATTTAAATAGAAAGTGGGAGTTCATGAGATAATGATTAACGCACAAATAAATGACCAAGTTAAAGCATGAAATAAAGAAAATTCAGATTCTAGCAGATCAAGGTAAAATAAATTAGGGATACAGTTTCTAGAGATATGATAGCCACTTAGATGGAGTATGATCAAGGAAAAATCTAATCATTTCTCAAGTTTCAAATGGTAAAAAAATCACGATAAAATCTAGATTTGAGGAATGTCGAGTGAGTCAAGATTGAAATATGACCACATGATCTTGGAGATGACTAACAACACTTGTGTATACACTACTATCATGGTCATGGAGGATAAAGTGGAATCCTTCATCTATCTTGGTTGCCTATCCATATTTGAATCTATAAACTTTGACTTCTTCAAAACTTTGCGATATAATTCATTGATTTTATCCATTTACCTACACACACACAAGCTAAGGTCACACACACACCCAATATTCACTCATAGGACACCAGACACGCACAATGAGCGACCCCACAAGGGTATTGCCCTGCTGCATAGTCCATGCACCCTGTGCATAGTCCATGTACCCTGTGCAGGCCCTACACTAGGGGAAAATCTCCCCTTTGACACCATCACCTGCTGCCTAGTGCAGCAGGTAATACCCCTTGCTGCTGTTAGAACAGTACCCCCATGCATGGGCACTCCCTAATTCTGGTTTATTGATGTAACAATCAGTCCAAGCTCTCTCTGTTCACCCTCTTACTAACTCACAACTCACCACTTCAATAGACACCTTCACAAACACTCAAAGACACCTATTCACCTATACACTAATGTCACACTCTCATGACTCACACACGAGACATTTCACCTGTGCATGTCCACATGTAGGCATACACGTACAATACTACCCTTCCTAACTCTCACACTCTTACTCTCTGTAAACTGAAACACAGGCACACAAGACTACTGATACACATTCCTTTTATGCTACACTTCATTTCGCCATTCCCCTACTGCTGTTATGTCCTGGGCATTGCATACCAAGCACACACACTAACCAAATTCTCTGAACTAACTACCACTCAGGTATTCTATGGTGGCAGAGGCTCCTATTGATACACATTGGTATCATTCCATCCTTGATACAATCGAGCTCTCCACAACTGACATAGCCTTCCCCTATTCCTATTTTTCTAATACACTTGAACCCCTCACACCCTACTGCTATACACTCTCCTCTATCTAATTCTCCATCAATCGAGCTATCTACCTATACATTTCAACATATATATCTAATTACCTACTCATCCCCTTTACACGACTCTAACCCTTAACACACTCCTGAATCCTGTCTACTCTCCCTCACCCTACCTACTGTATGCAGGGGATCCCTACATAGACAGGTCCAACCTGCTGTACAGGTGACCCTAGGATTGCCTCTTCCCAACTGATCCTTAGCCTACCACTAGTAGACTCCTAAAACAGAGGCACATAGGCCTGTGGCCTTGCACTATAGGGAGCCCAAGGCTCCTGCCCTAACCTGTGCCAAGCACAGGGCTCTCTCGAGCCCTACACGCTCTACCCTATGCAGTGGAGGAAACACAAGGTCCCCAATTCTCACCTCCATCATCTGCTACCTAATTGATATCCTACATCACTCACTTCCAAATCACAATGTCACATACACATACTCTATCATAGGATACCGATGAACCTATAGGTTCAATGGTCACACATTCATACAGTGATATCCATACCACAATCCCCTACAGAACACAACACAGGCATCCCATATGACTGATACACAAACAGATACGCCCAAACCTCTCCACAATTAGACACACACCAAGAACAGCTTAAAAGAAGAAAGAGGAATAAGATGCCTACACACAGTATTGTGCTGGGCACATAGGGACTAACCCCCTTCTCTCACTCACTGCCGATAAATGCACCTACAGGTTCACACTCTTACCTTTTCATCCATATTCCTCTAGTTACTATACTGACTCAGGAAAACCCCCAATTCCTGTCAAGGCTCCCAAATGCCCTGTTTGGCCTACTGCATACTTGTGCAGGCCACACAAGGGTTGTCTATGTACAGGAACCACCCTACAGCAGGGGAGAAATTCCCCCTAAACTCACAGGCCTTGCCAAGCCAAGCCAAACCAAATACTGCCAAGGCCAATGGCCTGCCTCCCTCTATTCCCTGTAGGCAAACAGGGGTTAAGTTCCCCCCTTGCACTGCTGTTGCCACTCTTGATGTTTACACAGAAAAATCCCCTAACTATTGATACATTGTTACACTTAACACTCATTCTACCTCATGGATGTCCAGTCCCTCTTATACACACACATGATTATATATACACATACATAGGTATATATAAATACATAGGTATATATAAATTATACATGATTATATATAGGGGTCGTGTCTCACCAATGCGCTGCTGGCTGCAGTGAACCCTACAGTCTCCATAACTCAAATAAATGGCGACAGTGTGCTGCTGTCTTGCCATCGTAAGTCGTTAAAATTATTCTGACTATATCTCTAAGAATTTCAAAGGAGTTTCTAGAAATTCAAACAAGTTGATTATGATAGAAAAATGTAAGTATATGTTCTTAAAATGACAATATCGATTTTAAAAAATAAACGGTCGACTAGAAAAATAACCGAAGATAGGAAGTAAGAATTTCCAATTTCTATTTCTCGCATACTCGAGGATCGAGGAATCGGCAGTTCATATTTTATGCACAGGCGACCTCGCCAATCAGGTCTGGTCTAACCTTTCCAGAAGATGCTATCAACACCAACACGCTAGGGGCTTCAACGATCTCCTCGCCGACTGGAGTATTTTACACGGGCACCAGATCGTCGCAGTCGCCTGCATATGGGTTTTACGAAAGAGCAGAAACAAGCACAGATACGAAGGGCGACATCTTAGAGCCTCACAGCTTTTTCGAGAGGTTCTCAGACAAATCAGCAGAGTCAGCTCTCGCTGCTCTCACTCCTCGAGCAGTTTTTGGGAAAGGTTGCTTTAGTCTAACTTCCGGCTCGGTCCGGCTTTTGTTCTTCCTCTTTACTTTTTTGCTAGCACGAGTCGCGCTCTTTTGTAAAGGCTTCGGCATTTTGTGCCTTATACTTTTATAAAGTCTACTCTTTCGTCAAATATATATATATATATATATATATATATATATATATATATATATATATATATATATATAATTTTCTAAGAAGTCAATATTCTATTTCTCCTATTGACTTTTGAGCCTAACATGACCCAGTTATCCATCTAGTAATTTTGAGTCAGTTTTGTTTCATGTTTGTCGATCCTCGAGTATGCGAGAAATATAAATTGGAAATTCTTACTTCCTGTCTTTGGTTGTTTTTCTAGTCGACCGTTTATTTTTTAAAATCGATATTGTCATTTCAAGAACATATACTTACATTTTTCTATAATAATCAACTTGTTTGAATTTCTAGAAACTCCTTTGAAATTTTTAGAGATATAGTCAGAATAATTTTAACGACTTACGATGGCAAGACAGCAGCGCACTGTTGCCATTTATTTGAGTTATGGAGACTGTAGGGTTCACTGCAGCCAGCATCACACTGGTGAGGCACGACCCCTAAAGTTGATATTATTTCAAGTAAACGTAGGTTATCGAATATTGTTAAAACTATGTCTTAGCTGTCCTCTTTTGATCTTAGTGATCTTTATGTCAATATTGGATAGAGTTAATAAATTACTCGATGTCATATCATATTTGAGTCACGAAACCAAGGGTTTACTACAGCCAGGTGTATACTAGCGAGGCATAAATTCTCGGTAAATTAACTTCGGACATGATTACAGTTTTCGGATACTATAGAGGCTAGAAGAATGATATGTATGTCCTATTGATACAAAGCAAATACTACTGAAAATTTTATAAGTTGAGTAGCATGCCTCCCAACCTAGCATCTCATTGCCCTTATGACCTATTAACGAGATAATTGAATGATACTAATAGGTTTACCTAGAATATAGAGTTTAGAGGTTCCTAACCCATTGGTCGACCAAGGCCTTAGAAAAAAGGGACAAATAGGACAACTATAGAGGCACCAACACCGGACGAGACGTAGATTTTGATGAACTTAAACTACTTGTGCCTTCTTTCAATCATAAATCTCGTGTACTTATATTTTGGAATACCTTGACTAATGTTGCTATTATAGCCTAGTTTTGCAAGCTGATTCTTTATCGAACTTGTTCAGGACATATGTTTATTGGGGACGTCCACTAACATAGTCTAATTAGAATCGGGGTATTATAGTCTGATCAACCTTAGTGCATCAGTTCGCTCTTCATATGATTAACCTAGGTGGATTAAGATATAGGTGTGTCTAGGATCTATCCGCAACTGACTTGACAACTCTCTTGAATTATTCAATCGCCCTTGGAACCCCGTATTCGCATTTGATTCCCTCTCCCTTGAACTCTTTATTGTTTTTCCCGTTTACTTACTTCAGGAAAACAAATGCTCATATTTGAGGGAAGATAGACACAAAATGTCCCCTTAGTTCGCCATATCACCTATGGCCATGAAAGTTATATATACATAAACATTTTCCATCTATTCAAAATCGGAGAACTACCTTCAAACTTAATCTACCGTATCAAGTTATCTATTATGTCGTGTATTATCCTTTTATAATCAAAAGGTCAAGATACGATATCATAACTTGAATTTTCTAACTTCAGTAATCATATAACTGCGTCTTAGTTTAATTTCGAGAAAGGAAATTCTGAAGTTTAATTTAGGATTACTAGGATTACGATTGATTAGGATATGTTGGTTTCCACTAGGATGACAAAATTGTGCCTCATGAACACGCACTTTCTATTTTAGACATTTTGGTGTCCCTTACCTGACATTGATATTCGGAGCGTAATACTAGCTATTACCTTCCAACAAATTTCATGTGCAAGCCCTAGATGAGTCCACCTTTATTTAGGCATATCATGTCCCACTCAAACACGTCCCCTTGTACTCTATTTTTATGATACGACTTTCATGTCAAAAAGGCAAAACTATAACCCTTACCGTAGTACTGATATACTTCCCGACTACAATTAGAGACTCAACCTCGACTCAAAACTTTCGATCCAATATATGGTTGTAATATACTCGAAACCCACTATGCACATGCCACTAGTGTGCCACTCAATTGAGTCCTCTGGTGCTACTTAAACACAAAAGTCACAGAAGGCGCATTTTTGGGCTTTAGGAACCTAGTTAACCAATCCGACTGGCAATTAGCCCAATCACTTGAGTTGGAACCTATTCTAGGTTACCATAACCTAATAGAAAGGGTTCATATTGGTTTTACGGGATTTTGTCCAGTCAATATAGATTAAAACCGAAGGTTCATTCAATCAAAGATTGATGTCCTATTAGGGAATCTATTAAAACCCAGTTATATCCATCCATGCATCTCGCCACATTTGGAATATAAACCAAACTTTAGAAAATAGGTCCCTACACCTATTATGTAATCCCCATCTCATGGCCCACTAAACCTCCTTCCATAAATCCCTTAACCGTATTCCTTCGTAGCATATGTTATGCGATGAATGGAATGTTTCAGTACCAACTTGTTTCTGGTTATGCTTGACCAAGACCTCTCCTACTACTTTGATGAAACATGGTCAATATATGGGCAATATTAAATAAATAGTACCTTAGCTTCCTATAGAGTCCGTGACTACGATCAGAAGTACCCCATACTCTCATACATCTCTCTGAAATTTAATCTTCTTAGGAGTCCTATTACTGTGCTTTCCATGATAACCAATTTATGTAAGTTGGGTAGAATCTTAAACTTACTATACTATGTCTTTTAGAGTAGGATGCCAAACTTGGATTCCATTCATAACCATTCTTCCATCTGTTTGAAAGTTGCGATACGATCTTCTTATTGTATTTTATATCCCTTGCTTGTGCGTTTAGATAACCACGGTAAAAGATCGCAACCTTGATTCTTCAAATCCATTCTATCATAGAATCGTCTTGGATTGAATTTTGAAAACAGAAATTGCTGAAGTATATAGGCAAGCCTCTCTAAGAACGTAGGGTTCGTGAATTAGCAAATGATTGGGGTAGATCGATTCCATTTAGGCAAATAAAATAGTGGTTCATAACGTCCACTCATATCCGTATCATTTGATACCTTCGACTGTGACTTTGTTATTTGGAGCACACACAAACTTTTTCCGTCCAACAAATTTTACACTCATGAGCTAGGCCGGTCAAGCTACATACATGTCCCACACAAACACACCTTCTTGTGCTCCCTTTTAATTACACCACAGGTATGAACGTTTTCCCTTAAGAACAAACCAGATATGCCTATATTTTTTTTTTCTTTCTTCCACTTGATTTTAACCATGCAAAATTGACCCATTCCTTTAAACAAATTAAATATCCATGATCCATGTAAGACACATCACACCTATGACATATGCATTCCACCCAAGCAAGCACATGTCTCCTACACAACGCCAAAGACCAACCCACACCTGCTAGTCGTTATGACTTAAGATTCAAACACTTACCTATTCTAAATTTTATAGCAAGGTTCTGCACTTGTTATAAATTCTCATCTCTTAGCCATTAAATTTTAATTTTCTAAGTTCTTCTACCTTACCTGTTAGTTACCCATGTTAGACGAAGATTGAAATTCCTTTGTAACTACCTCCTCCATTATTTCGGAAACCGAGTTACGATCTGACGTGCCTGCCATCCCTTTGTGTTTAAATTTCATTATTCGTTGATTTTAGGCTTATCTTAATTTTGAGGACGAAATTTTTTATAAGTTGGATAGGATGTAAACTCCCCTATTTTTGTAAATTTTATTATATTTTATTTTAATATATTTTTGGCATTTTTCATCTTTATTACTAATTAGTAAGTAATGAAATAAATTTCTTATACCTAACTACTAGATAGTAGTGGTTAGTATATAAATAAATATTAAGGCATATTTGTGCAAGTTATTTTTCGCTACCAAAATATTTATTAGTTATTTTTGTGTTGGTAATTTCTTAAGTTTTATTTGGATATTTCCTCATTTATATATATAGATATTCCTATGTAGATATATATATGTATATTGAGAAGAAAAAAAAGAGAATAATACTTTATAAGTATTTATCTAGTTTTTAGAAATTATTTTTATAAGTTATTTTGAATTTTAATGTGCATTATGTAGTGATATTAGATATAAGTATAAAACTATATATATATATATATATATATATATATATATATATATATATATATATATATATATATATATATATATGTAATACTTATAAAACAATATATAAGTATAAAACAATACATATATACACATATATTGTTATGAAAAAAAAGATATATACCTGAGAACTCGCAAGATCCCAATATCTCGCGAGTCAAGAGAGGGCAATTTCACCCGCTGGGTAAAGGTATACTCCCTGAGTATACAGAGTATACACATCAGTTTGGGAAGGAGTTTTGGAAGATTTAAAATTTTAAATCTTCATCAAATCTTCACAAGATCTTATCACAATCTAATCCTCCACCTATTCGACCAAACACAAACCCAAACCCAATCCAGTTAATAAGAGATTGGAAAATTGTTCGTAAGTAGGATTTAAATTTCCTACAAGAATCGAACGAACGGAAGTAGGTTTTCCTCAAAAATCCCATCGATACTCCACAAAACTCACGCGCAGCAAAACCATAGCCACACCTGCGACCAGGCACCACCTTCCTGGCCGTCTGTACGATGTCGCGCGCCGCCGTGGACCGCCGGACGACAGCCAACAAAAGTCGCGCGCAGTAGCAGGCAATAGCAGCGCCAACCCAACTTTGTACCGTGTTTTACACCTTTTCGCTCGAACGTTCTTCGAACCGATCGCTCAGGTAAACTTACAACATATACGGCTTTGATTCCTTTCAAACTGTTTAAAATCTAGATGACCTAAACCCTAAGGAAATTGAGACAAATTTCGACGAAAAACGGTATCAATATACCCTATTTTCGATTGTTAGGATACCGAATTGGATGACTGATTATGATCGTCTGTTAAAGATTTTTCTAAAACTAATTAGACACAGTTCCAGACAACCTAAAGGGCTTCAAAACTGCTTTCGTAGAATTTAATTTCGTCGATCGTGCGTCAAGAAATTGACCTCACAAAATTTATAAAAACTGTTTTCAAAAACTGTAGAATTCTTAGAAAACTTTCCGATATGACGTTTGTCCCGACAAACCGGATGACGTGGTCGCAATTCATGAGCATCGAAAGACGCGTATGTATGTTGTCGACGTATGGGATTCGACAGAACTCGATTATGAGGCATATCAGTCGAGATATCCCGTATCGACCTCTTTGCAAACTAGCCTATAACTTCGTGCCCGTTCATCATCTTGAGACAAAAATTTTGCCAACAGGACCGTGTCATTTTCTGGTCCTGTATGCCATGTTTGGTCCGATTCTGAGAAGGTCAACCGGAACGCTGTTTATCCAACGGACAAATTTGTACACGGTCTACCAGAATTCAACTTTGGACATGCTGTTGGGTTCGTATCGTCAAACCGGACCTATAGACATATAGTTTGATGACTTTAGAGACCGTAGGTACTGGCATGCTTTTCGGTGCAAAGTGGATCCAACGTCACACATCGTTTTGACCCAAAATTATAATTTTGTCCCTGTGTCCAGAATTGGACTTTTGGGTAGGCATTTTTAGACATATTTTTTTATACCAAATACGTTCGTGATGTTTATTTCCACACCCGAGGACGTTTGCGGAAGTTGGCTTTATTTGCTTTACCAGACCTTTATCACCAGCTCAGGACACCAGGCGAGTACAGTTCATGTTTTGTTTCCAGTATTGTCAATTACTATAATCTCATGATTAGTGATACATATTTGATTCTTGACACGTTCGGTACACGGATTAGTGTCATATGGGTTTTAGTCATGGTACCATGCTTATTCTACCGTGTTCCGTAATTTATAGTCGTGACTAATCCATGCGTAGTAGTCGGGTAGGAAAGTACGTACTAAGTAGATATGTGATCAACCCCGTAGACAGTGCTTTATTTCATGCAATGTAGACAGTAAGGATGCAAATCCTATGTAGACCATGCGGTATAGTTGACCAGTCTAATCACATATTGAAAGGTGTACTTCAAATCACATAGTTAGTTAAGTTTTCTTGTTCCATGATTCACTTGTCTTTATAGTTTATGATCAAATGTTCCACCATATTTTCCTGTGTCATGTTTTATAGTTTATTTCTTTCATCATGTATGTCATGACTTTTTACTATTTTTATAGTCGTTATCATATATTTGGAACTGCATGCTTCGATTGTACTCGTTCCCTTCCTAACTGGAAAACATATTTTTTAGATAGTCGCAGCTACTCTCTCGTATTGGATTCTTGGGGAGACATGGGTATATTCGGAGGCCAAATCTAGAGACTAGTTAGATAGTTGAGTATTTATTTAGTTGTCTTTTATAATTTGTGTGACATTGTACTTTGATTCAAATGTAAACTTGGATATTGTAATTGTATTTTAGTTAGTGTGAATGAGCAAATAAAAGAATTTTTAGTTATGAGCATTTTTGTGATTTGAGCATTATGGTCTAGACAACATTTTACCGTCGATACCGCGGCGTAGGCTGGCTTGCGCACGCACTCGCATCCCAAAAAGCGGGTGCGAGTCATGACAAAGGGTATTCCTATATATATATATATATATATAGGTAATTATATAGGAACTGGGGTATTGGTGATACCTTGGTACCATGACAGTATACCAAGTGTTAGATATCAAGGCGTTAACATAGTGTAATGGAATATAAGCTATATAGGTGCCTATGAATATACACAAGGGTTATATAGGATTAGCTAAGTTAGTCATATAGATATCATAGGATACATATAGGGTCAAGGGTAGAAACCTATAGGAATATATATTTACATATAAGATAGGGCAAATACACTAGGGGCATAGTATGCTACATAGGGTATCTTGGTACCTAGGTGGTTATGATGTAGGATTGATACAATAGTATAGGGATATTAGATATGTATGCCCATTTAGTATATGAATATAATATGGGTAAATAGATGGGTATTGGTAAGAGTATAGGTAATTGGGTACTTGTTATGACAAGGTATTGACCGAGAAGCCTAGTGTTGACCTAAAACTGACTTAGAATGCATATTTCACCTTAGATATCCATGTTTAACACACCAGAACACTGATTAACATATATATGTATCTCATATCTAGGTTCTTGTGACTCCACTTTGGGCCTCGATTCACATTTAATGCTCAGGACTGCAGGTAAGTACATTCTTTGATAGTTTTTATTACTTAATATTTTCTATGATGCATGTTTATATTAGTATTTTATTTGATTCCTGACACGATAGATACACGGATTGGTATTGTATGGATTCATTGTCTTGAGATACGTAATTTCAGTTCTATCGACTTTTACTGGACTAATGAATTAGTGGACTAATGTATCTAATCTGGACTATTGAGATTCTTCGTGCTTTCTATTCCATGGTCTTACTGGAATAATAGCACCCCAGTCGTTCACATGTCAACTCGGTATTTCAAAACACTGGTTTAGATACAGCTTTTCTGGAATTATTCTATACTTGTTGGTTGTAAAATTGCATGACAGGTTTTTTGTTATCACACATCTGTCTGTCTTTACATACTTACATGTTTCCCCTATTATATATAATGTCCTTTATTTACCTGTTTCTTCTATTTGTACCTTGCCTCTTAAAAATTGCTTATCAGGTATTATAATATTATTTACTGTTTTATAGCACTTGTCAATTAATTGGAACTGCTATTGGGTTGCACTTCGCTCCATCTTGACTGGATATATTTTTCAGATGACTTAGGGCACAATTATCCAACATACTATAGATAGGGAGTATACGAGGGTGCACCCAGGAGCCTCAGGAGGATCATGTCCAGTAGAGGGTGCCCTAGTAGTGGCTTAGAGTTTTAGCATTTCATATTGTATCAGATTGTTCCGAATGTGGGATTGAGTTTTATTACTATTTCAGGATATGTATTTATTTTTAGACTTAATGTATTATGCTACTATTCAGTTTTCATCTTCATTATCTCTATCAATAGCGTGCTTTCATCTTTCTTTAGATTATGTGATTGGGTTTATGTTATAGATGTTATATTACTCTTCCGTGCGGAGATAACATGTTATATTCCATATATGTTCGATGTTAGATATTACAGTCAACTTATACAACATTCTACCGCCAACACTGCGGGGTAGATTGGACGTAGCCATGTTCTTGTGTCCCTAAACCAGGTGCGGGTCGTGACATGTAGTTGACGTTGGAATATTTTATACTAGTCCAAAGACAAAAACACCAACAATCCTCCACATATCTTAATATATATGGGTTGAGCGTTTCCCACAGTGACTGCCATCATGCATTAGGATAGAGGGCACTATGACTTGAATCATCTCTAGGTTAAATAACAACATGATATAAGAATGGACTAAGCCTTGAATTCTACACCATAACTTCAATTCTTTCCACTCACATAATGACATCAACTGTGCTTCTGGCTACATATTAAAGGCCATGTCCCAGCCTGGTTCCAGTGTATATATCTTGTGTGTCTACAAGGTTTTTCTCAAGAGATGGCCTACATCTCTATCCATACACTCTAGATGAGTTTTTTTAAAGAGTCATGGTATGAAGCATTTCGTTTCCTTGTGGTGCTACGCCGCTATGACATGGTCCAAAGCCGAGGCGATGTCTCATGATTTTGATAAACCATTGATTCGTCTGGCGTCTACAATATAAATAGACAAGTCTACTTATTTTACCAGATCGAAATTTTTTATGTTCAAAACTGGAATTTATAGATCCAATGTCGCATTCAGTAAAAATTTATGATACATGTATAGGGTGTACTCAATGTGTACGAGCTTGCCCCACAGATGTATTGAAAATAATACCTTGGGATGGATGTAAAGCTAAGCAAATTGCTTCCGCCCTAAGAACCGAGGACTGTGTAGGTTGTAAGAGATGTGAATTCGCTTGCCCAACAGATTTTTTGAGTGTCCGTGTTTATTTATGGCATAAAACAACTCGCATCATGGGTCAATCTTATTGATACCCTAAACCAGGTGCGGTTCGTGACATGTAGTCGATGTTGGACTATTTTACACTAGTCCAAAGGCAAAAACACCAATAATCCTCCACATATCTTAATATATATGGGTTGAGCATTCCCCACAGTGACTGCCATCATGCATTAGGATAGAGGGCACTACGAATTGAATTATCTCGCATGGGTTAAATAACAACATGATATAAGAATGGACAAAGCCTTGAATTCTACACCATAACTGCAATTCTTTTCACTCACATAATGACATCAACTGTGCTTCTGGCTACATATTAAAGACCATGTGCAAGCCTGGTTCCAGTATATGTATCTTGGGTGTCTACAAGGTTTTCCTCAAGAGATGGCCTATATCTCTATCCATACACTCTAGATGAGTTCTTTTAAAGAGTCATGGCATGAAGCCTTTCGTTTCCTTGTGGTGCTACGCCGCTATGACATGGTCCAAAGTCGAGGCGATGTCTCATGTGGTGTCATACCACCGTAGCATGAGGCCCAGCCTCTTTGTAGTGCCAAATACCCAGCACGAAGCCTTTCTCTTCCTTGAGGTGTTATGCCGCCCTGACATGGCTCGCAAATCAAAGGCTTTACCCTATCTAGGTACCTCATGTGGTGCATGCCACTGTAACATGAGGCCCAGCTTCTTTGTAGTGTTGCCTACCACTCTTCATTCTACAACATTAGGCCCACTTGCATATGTGCAGTGACTTGGCCCGAAGCCGAGGCTTTACCCTCACTAGGTACCTCATGTGGTGTCACCCCACTGTAGCATGAAGTACTATGCTCCTTTGTAGTGCTGTGCTACTCATGCTTTCTGTAAAGTACGCCGTACATCCCAAATGCCCGAGAACTCATTAAGGCTTCTATGCCATCCTCTCACGGGACTTTTTTCTAATACAAAGAACAAATAGTAGACAACAATGGTTCTAGGTCCGTAACCCCATATTTCTTAAAGGATTACCTACTGTCAACAGCGGTTCCGGGTCCGTAATCCCGTAATTCCCAAAGGATTGTTACCGATATTTTTCCAGTCAATGGTCCTTTTTTAAACTAAAAACAAGATGCCTAGTAGATTTCTCTTTGAACTAATAACATAAAATTTTATAGTAGAATTACAAAGACACAATATCAGAGATAACAGTGGTTCTGGGTCCGTGACCCCGCAATGTCCCAAAGGATTGCCCATTGTTCCTGATATTCTTCCAGTCAATAGTCCTCCCTTGAAACAAAAGTTAGATGCCTGGTAGATTTCTCTTTGAACCAATCAGCATAAAACTTTATGGTGGAATTGCAGAAATACAATATCAGAGATCCGTCAAGTGCATTTTCTTGCCGGTCTTCGGCTAGTTGGCGCTTGAGGCCTTAGTTAACGGGTCCGTCAAATTCTTCTAACTCCGAACACCAACCACTGTAATGATCTATGCTTGATGCGCTCATTTAGTCCCCTGTGCCCTAGTTCCATAGTCCTGTACTTAACATTGAAGAGATCATCTGATGCCACTGCTGCAGCCACCTGGTTGTTGCAATACATCAACATCATCCGAATTTGTGCACCAACCACAAAAAGTTCGTGTCCGGTTGTCGCAATACATCGACATCACCCGCATTTGTACACCAACCACAGAAAGATCGTTCCTAAGCTCCCGAAGCCATTCTGCTTCATACCTGAAGCAATTTTGCTTCATCTTCTATAGCTGATAGAACTCAGATTCTATAGTGAAAGAAAGGTTTGCTTCTTCGATTTCTTTGATATAGCAGCACTACCCATGGATCTGCTTCTTCAACTTTCTCGATATAGCAGCCTGCCTATGGATCTGCTTCTTTGTAACTCCCTGAATCATATTTGGTAAAATTTTGAGATTTTTCTAAATTTTCTTTGATTTAATATTGTTTTCTTACGAAAACCTTTATTAGATTATTCCTAATTGATTTACCAATATTGAGAATGTTATTTTGGTTTTCTTTTAATTAATGATTAGATATTAATTAATTACATTGATAAAAGTTGTTATGGATTTTCCTTGTAAAGAAAGGTTGTTCTTTTAGTACTGAATTTCGAAGAGGAATGATTAATATTGGTTTATTAATTTAAATTATGATTAAGCAGTTTGAATTCTTGTTTTGAAATCTATTTTTATTTAAAAATCTGTTAACTACCTTTTGAAAACTATTGGAGGGAAATTAGACTTTGGAATATGTTTTTATGAAAATTCTGTTTGAATTTGAATTTTGAAATCTGTTAGAATTTTTATTGTTTGGAAAGCTGTTACAAATATTCCTAATTCCTGCCCCCAGATCTACATATAATTATTGCTACTGCCACTACAGTATACCCCTGGATCTACTCCTAATTACATCTATGCCACTGTATATTTTATTATAAATACAATAATATTTTAATATTATTACACTCATTCCAATGTCCTGACAACTGTCAGTCATTCTCTCTCTCTCCACTGTACTGTTATCTCTTTCTCTGCTCGTGGAGCGACGACCGTCGAGCACGGCCATTTTTTCGGCCATTCTCAGCCGTGCGCCACCGCACACTCTCGCCGGAGTCCAGATCGCCGCCGCCACCTCGAAGATCGAGCCAGCCTCGACTGCAGTGCTGGTCTCGAAGACAGCGCCCACCTTGGAGACCGCACCACCGCCATACAGCACCAACCTCGGGGAGTACGCCATCTCGACTGCAGAGCGCTGACCCTTCGAGCAGCCCGCCGTCCCTTCGAGTTTCGCGCCGCCCCTTCGAAGATCGAGGAGTCACTGCCTCATCGTGGCTTATGCCACCGCCATAGATCGGAGCGCCGTTCGATCTCCGACAGCAGCATCTCGGGATCCGCCCTGGCCGGCTCATCCTCGCCAGATCAGGAGCCACAGATCTCGCCGCCGAGGAGTTCGCAGCTCGCCGAGGATCGCCGAGGATCGACATCCCCACCGCGGTCGGTGAGCCTTCCCCATCTTTCTTCTCGAACCTCTTTTCTTCTGTTCCTCTGTAAATTAGGGTTTTAATTGGGGGCTAGGGTTTTGTGGTGACATGATAGAAATTAGGGTTTTGGGAAAGGGAAGTCTGAGGAAGATGGTCGGCTGGAGAAGACGACCTAGAAACTAGGATTTCATTTTAGGGGATTTAGGGTTTCTGGAGCTTTAGAAGAAGGAGATGGATTTGGGAGAAATATTTAGGATTAGGGTTTCGGGCTGAAGGAAGAAGACGAAGTGGGGAAGAGGAAAGTGAAGGCTAAGGAGTTAGGGCTTCGACCAAGGCTGAGGAAGGAGAAGTCGGCCGGCTGAAAAGAAATAGTTGTTGGCTGTGAGTAGAGAATAGGGTATGGGATTTTTGTAGTCGTCTTAGGTTCTTAGCCGAGATGGAGAGAGGAGAAGCGGATCCCAGGGTTAGGGCTCAGGCGAGTAAGTCTGCTGGTTGGGGAAGATAGGAGTATTGGGCTAGAGGGAAGAGACGGAGTGGAAGTGGGGGTTTCTCGTCGGAGAAGACGAAGTGAGGGTTGCTCGTCGGAGAAGACGAGGAAGACGATGGGGAGAGCGACTGAGTGTGAACGGAGCTTGTCGACTGGGATGCTTGTGGGCTGAGTATTAGAAATGAGCAGGAGAGAGAAGACAAATGGGATTATATGTGGAGTATGATGGGCCGGGTTGGAAAATGGATCGGGCTTAGCTTTTTAAAAAAACGATTTAAACCTTGTTTAATGAGGCAGTGAATATATGTCCAGTGGGCTTGGCCAACAGAAGTTGGGCTCTAGTTTAATTCGTTTTTTTAACAGTAAAAAATATAGGAATGGGTCAAAGATACATGAATGGGCTGGGTTGGTTAAATTAAGGTTTAAATTGTTAATATAGCAGTGAATATATGAACTGGGTTCGGCCAATTGGGTTCTGGTGTAGGAAATTAGCTGTAGAAATTTTATTGATAGTTAATGTATCATTAACTAGTGTATAGATTTTATTAGTAATATTCTAATTAGATTATAGTTATGTATATTATTCTGTAATGTTAGCTAGAATTCTATAATTAAGCAAGCTATTCTTTAGCATTTATTGGTAAATAATATTTTGGTTAAATTAATTGTTTTACAAATAATTGTTAAGGTTTTATTTTTTGCTATCATTTTTATATTATATTTCCAAATACATATATGCTACCTTATTTATTAGCATAATATAAATACCTTGTTGACAAATATATAAATTCATATCTTATTAGTGGTTTGCAAATTATTTCAAAAGGATTTTATATAACTAATATTACTTTGTTAATATAAAAAGCTTCTAAAAATAAATAGATTAAGATCTTTAAATGTATATTGTATATATAATTATTATTAGTTAATATTGAATACTAGTAAATGTTTTCCTTTATTACCAATTGATAAATTAATAATTTCTTATAAAAATATTTTGTGACTTAAACTATTTTAAAGGTTATTAAACTATTTTCATAGTAAAATAGTTAGTTGTTGGTTAGATAGTTATTGTAGTTTATTCAAAACCCTGATCAATTGTACAAAATATAACAGGTGATCACTACAACCATGCAGTACTACTCTCGTACAACTAAACCGAGGCAAGTACACTGACTCGACTTGTACCTTATTTTTTGTCTTACATTCATGTGCCATGTTCTCATATTGGACACGAGATACACACGATTGCCTTGTACATTGTTCATTGCTTGCGAGTCATTGTTTATTGCGGGGATTGGGGGAAATATTAGCTTTTGTGTGACCACACCCAACATAGGTATTGTGGATAGCCTAATCGTATACTTCACGTACGATAAAGCCGTACCTTGTAGAATTGATTGACTCATTGGCTCATTGATTGATTGTGCTCCTAAGCCGGTCACACATTAGTTTTAATATTTCAAAATTGTCACAATTGCATATTGATTGTCGTAATTTATTACCTTGTACATTGATAGCCGTGTTCATTGTCTAGCATATTGATTGTCGTCCATTGCCTGCAGTTTTATATTTCATTTCTGGTACCGCAGTTTTATTTCCATTTCTGGTATTCTGGTTTCACCTTGTACTCTGTACTACAGATTATATTGTATATTGCTCTTGTCAGGGTTGTACTTTGCTCTTTTTCTGACAGGATACGTTGCAGGTGAGTGAGAGTCCACATGGAGCATGTGATTGCATTGGATATTGCAGCTTTTATTTTATTTTATTTTTTGAAGATTGTATTTTGGATATTCATTATTGTATCTTTATTTTATTTGACCGGATTTGCCTTCAGCTGTTTTTGTATTAAAAGACTTGATGGATATTGGTGATCATTCTGGGAACGTTATAAAAGCTGTGTTTGTTTACATTACATTATGACTTAGAGTTTTCCTTAGTATTGTACAGCTTACTTCGTCGTGTCCATCGACGAAGGCTGGGCATGTCTGACTCGTATCTGATTATTCGGGAGCGGGTCGTGACACTCTTCGACTTCCTCGATATAGCAGTCTGCTTCTTCGACTTCCTCGATATAGCATCATTACCCATGTAAAAGATATAACCTCTTATTTCTCTCCTTCTGACCACCGACTGGCATCACTGAAGCCTTCTACCCATGTAGGGTAACCGCTATAGTGCATTTTTATGAGTCCCTGAGAGATATCCAATTACTCTCTTTACAGCTTTCTAAAGATCAACACTTGGCTTGCTCGTGAATTGATTCGACATGCCTACAGCAAAAGCTATGTCTGGCCTGGTGGTACTTATAGCCTATATCAAACTCCAGATGATGCTCGAGTACACCAACTATTACACGCTTCTCGAGGGTCTGATTTCAGCTTTTGATCACACCTGTAAGGAGTATTGATCTTTGGAAGATCCTGATATCAATAGCGTATGAGCAACTTTCCACGTAGTGAGCTTGTGACAAAGCAAGCTCAACTTTCGTCCGGATTATTTAAATCTCCAGGATGACATCCATATCTTCCATGACCTTCATACTGAATCTGGACGTAAGGAACATCTTTGTTCTAGTGACACATCATTATGTCGTCCATATAGAGACAAGTAATGACTCCTCTATCATCAGCGAACTTCGTGTAATCACACGTAATAGTATCGCTGACCCTGTAGCCTTTTGACCAAATAACCTTGTCAAACTTTTCGAGCCACAGATTGAGAGCATACTTCATTCTGTACATAGAATTCACCAACTTCTAGACTTGGTCTTCAAGATCCTGAATGACAAATCTATCTGGCTGTATGTGAATCTCTCCTGTTATTTCTCTATCCAAAAATACTGTGTAGATATCCATCTAATGATAGAACAGTTTATGGTAGCAGCCATGGCAATCGTTATCCTGATAGTTGACATCTCAGCCATTAGAGCATATGTGTCAACCTCATCAATCTCCTATTCTTGAGCACTCTTATGGCAACCAGCCTAGCCTTGAACTCACAATCAGTTCCTTCGGCTTTCGACTTCTTCTCAAAGATTCGATAGATTTAGCTCCTTTAGGCAGATTAACTAACATCCACTTATAATTGGATGTTATAGAGTCAATCTTATCATTGGCTCTTTCCTCTAGAAGATCGCATCTCTGGACTTCATCGCCTCATCAGCCAATATGTGATATGTGATAAAGTTATCTCCGAAGTCTTTCGGCTTTCTCACTCGCTTTGCTCACTGCTTAGCGAATACTAGTTCAAGTGTTGTCTCATCAATGACAACCACCATCTGGACTACTACTTCTTTGGAAGTACTTTGCTTCTTCAGTACCAATAATGTTCTCCTGAACATCTGCGAGAAAAATGTTCTTGTCCCTAACAAACTTTTTTTCAAAGAATTCTACATCGCGAGACTCAATAATTTGAATGATACAATATTAAAGAATCTCCGAGCGTAGCTTTTAATATCTTATCCAGAAAAAATGTCATCTTTGTCCTCGTCCCTGGCTTCTGAATCTTGATATGCAGAAGTTTCACGTACACCAGACACCCTCATATTCGAATGATATTCAAGTCAGGTCTAATCTTTAACCAGTGTTTATGAGAAGCAATGACAGATGTGGCGAACGGTACATAGCCATAAACACAATCTATCCCCAAAAGTGTATTGGAAGACCCGCAATAAAGATATCGTTATCTCTGACAGCATATTGATCTTCCTTTCTAAAACTCTATTGGATTAGAGATAGTACGGAGCAGTCGTTTCATAGCCAATTTCATGTTCATAACAGAACCATACGAATCCAAGAAAACGTTACTCTCCGCCTTGATCAATCCTGAGTATATAACAAGACTATAGAGCATTCGTTTCATAGCCAATTCTATGTTCACTGCAGAACGATGTGAATCCAAGAAAATGATACTCTCTGTTTCAACCACTTCTGAGTCTCTTGAGTGGTCGACCAGCTAGACGTTCAGCTTCAGCCCTGAGTCCCTGAACTTCTCGAACGTTTCGTCCTTCGAGAAACACTTCAACCCGGCCTCAGGAGAGAATTGATAAATGTCACAGATATTTGAGTGTACCAACTCCAGAAGATCTGTACTTTGGTTCAATTGTCTGAGCAACTTTCTGACAGTCTTTTGTCCCTGCATAGACTTCATATCCCTCCACTTTCTTATCCCCACATACTGGAGATAAGGCCTAGACTAGACATCTTGAGACTGCTATTACATAGCACAACGCTCAGTCTATTCTTTCACAACTCATTGAGAAAACTTTATTGATATAAGCAGAAGTTCGAACATCCCTTTAGTACTAAATACCTATCTGAAGCATGTTTCTCGCCAAAAAATTACCATCTGACTAGTACAAATGTCTGTGTTCAAGTCTGTAACGGACAACAGACTTCCTAAGATCAGGTCCTAGAAAATCTCTAGAACATGCTACTCGCACTCCAGTGTCCTTGACATGCTGATGGTCCCGAACCACTATCCTGATACCCAGATCTTCTGCTAATAATATGTTCACCATCGAGGCCTTCATCATAGCTAAGCTTGTCCAAGGTGAATAGCTCCTTGCACGTGTGGCTAGATGCACCAGTGTCCAACCACTAGTCAGTTACCACACTAGATGACTCAACCAAGTTTAGTATTACCTTGCTATTTTGGTTTTGTAATTCTCCTTCAAATGACCCTCCAAGCCACAGCCGTAATAAAGCCCACCAAGATAAAACTATATTCATATAGGGTTATTACACTCCTGGAGAAGTTTCGCGCTTATACAATCGAAACCATGCGCATATTGGAGCAAAACCTAGGCGTCATGCTGAACAGAATCCATGCGCACACATATGCATGATCTGAATGAAACCTGTGCATCATCTAAGAAGACACATGTGCATACATACGCATAATATGAACAGATCTTATGCGCACAAATATCTAGGTCTTCTTCTCATTTGTCTTGAGATGCTCCTTGAGAGACTTCTCGTCCGCTCTAGAACAAGTTGTAATCTTCATGCACTATTGGCAAATCCGATCTGCCATGTAATGTGCATCATCCTCCTTGAATGATAGGCCCAACACTCATCCAACCATTTGACAAAGAACTTGTCCTCATCCAAATGTTGAAAGTGTTACCCGTCAATCTTCTCAAGTTTGTTAAAACTTGTATCGAGAAGGATTGTACGACGGTTCTCCATCTGATCCGGAACTTGCTTTGAGATTGTTATTCCTGAAACAGGTCTAGATGGAAGAACAGTCAGAGACAGAGACTTCAATGTGCAAATAACTGTTCTGATATTATAGGATTTCAGAGACTTCCTGCAAATAAGTTTGCTCTCCTAATTTTCTTAAGTCGGAACTTCGGAGATTTTTGTAAACGAGTTTGCTCTCCAGAAGTACCTGAACTGGGTTTCAGCACTTTGAAAATTCCTGTAAACGAGTTTGCTCTCCAGAAGCCTGAACTGTGTTTTAGCACTTTGGAGATTCCTGCGAACGAGTTCGCTCTCCTAAAGTGCTTGAACTGAGTTTCAGCAGTTTAGAGATTCCTGCGAATGAGTTCGCTCTCCAAAAGTGCCTGAACTAAGTTTTATAATTTTGGAGATTCCGGCAAACAAGTTTTCTCTCCAAAATATCTTGCTGCCAGCCAAGAAGAAGAAGAAGAAGAAAGAAAGAGGAGATTTCAACAGCCCTGCTGGGGTGATAAAAATCACCGTTGCTCAAAGCAAGATTCGCCCACCGCGATCTGCTCCCAGGAACCAGCATGTTCTCAAAAAACTTCTGGAATGCTCGTTAGTTAACATTTTGTGACTCGAACGGGCTCCCTGGACTCAAAGGGCTCCCTTTGCTTTCTTATTTGATGCTTCTTACAAAGGAGGCCAGGGGGCTCTATTTATAGAGTGGAGTGAGAGTTCACTTTTTCTTCTATCCGATGTAGAATTAAAATACCAATACTCAAAATTAGAATTTGATACTTTAGATCATCCCACAATCAGCATAGTCATGTGCCAGTCCACGCCTACCCCCGAACACGCCCGTGCATGCACGATGCATCCTGGAGCCCGTGTTTGAGTTCGAGTCAGAACGACAAAAAGCAACTTGCTTCCTTGTTGGACTTGATCCTTTTTCCTTCTAGGTAAACACCCCCACATGGTACCCATATGTGCCCCACCACACCCCATGTGCACACCTCAACACATGCAAAGCAATATATTGAGATACCCACTTGGTGGTGTAGCCGATGTGGGACTATTTTACACTAGTCCAAAGGGAAAAAACCAACATATACAACCAGGTATCCTAATCCATATTGGGTTCTAGATGCAAACAAAAGCAAATATATATTATGGCATTTGTGCTTCTTTTGTAGCAAATATATATAGGATTATGGATATCACTCAAATACTCAAACTGATGTCCATGACTCTTTGGTTACCCCAAAAGTGGAAAGAAGTGACACTGTGTAGGGCACTTGTGCGTTTCTAGACTTAACAGAGCAATCAAATAAGGTGCAAACATGAAGTATTATGTTACTGGGAGATGCATTTGCTCAGGAACTGACATTGTTTGGAAGTACACAGTAATTGAGATCACATACTAGGGAAGAACCAAAAATTAGAGCTAGGGTGGATTGGGATGAGCTAGGGTAGGATGGGATGTGGGCCGACCCATATGGGAAAAAAACATATAGAAAAAATATTGTAGAGTTGTTCTGCCCTTGATCACATATATTTATATTTGATCATTTTCATATATTTTTATTTGTGTTATGAGATCTTTGAAATAAGTTATGCTTGATCAAGTAACGTATTCTGTGCAGGAATCATATACAACTTATCTTGCTGGAAGGGTTCTACTTCTGAACTACATAGAGGCACTACTACTACTGGAAATATGTCAAAGCTATTTAAAATCCAGCTATATTTGTTCAATTCCATATTTTGTACATATATAGAAAGTATAGGCACAATGTTCCTGCTACTATTAACATAATATGCCTAAACTTTCAACTAAAACATTTATTAAAGATCTGCATAAGCTTTCAGTTTATATACTTGTCAACATTGGTTCTTATAATAGACAATTCACTCCTTTAATTAAGTCTATCAATTGTATAGAGCTTCTTCAGGATCACGACGTAGCTGGCAATCTGGGAGGACAATTTACTAGTGCCAAACGTGACGAAGTTTGTGATCTGGATTCCTTAAATTAGGTGTTTGGTTCTTGTAATAGGTCGATATGCCTTGAGAAGCAACATATTACCAGCCTAACCTATTAGAGTTTTGATTCTCTTTCAGTTCATATTAAATTTGTCTGACATTCACATGTAGTGAATATGAGTAAAAGATTATCTAGGCATTATGTTGTCTACATTGGCTCCCTTGTTGGTAATTGAGCTTATAGAATTTGCTGCTTGAAGTATTTCCGCCTATCTGGGTCATCAAATAATCATCAGACTTACTGGATGGTGTTTTCCATGTATCTGTTTCTTGGCATTGCTGTTAAGTTTTTAGGTGTAGTTATCATACCTCTGTAATTAAGTTGTGTTTGTATAAAAAAAAAGTTTTAAATTTATATGGAGTGTGAAACTGTTGATATATATATATAGTGTTATTGGGCTTTAGTCCCACATTGGCTAGAATGATAGGAGAGGAGGCTAGCCTCTCCTATATATATGTTGTTACTCCATTCAATAAAATCACTTCAAGTCTCAACATGGTATCAAAGCCTAAAATTGCTTAGCATACCGTTAGAGACCCCTCCTCCACACAAACCCTAACCCTAATCCCCCTTCTACGCCGCCGCTGCCGCCCGCTGCCGCTGCAGCTGCTGCCGCCCGCTGCCGCTGCAGCTGCTGCCGCGCCGCCGCCGCCGCAGCGCCGCCCCGCTGCTGCTGCAGCTGCCGCGCCGCTGCCGCGCTGCTGCCGTTGCTGTGCCGCTGTTGCGGCTGCAACTGCTGCTGCTGCTGCCGTTTTTACGGCTGCAGGATTCATTGTACCGCTATTGCGGGTACAAGATTCACGCTCATTTCTGTACCGTTTTTACGGCTGCAGGATTCATTGTACCGCTATTGCGGGTACAAGATTCACGCTCGTTCTTGAGATCAATCTCAAGGAGATGCCTATAATCCCTAGATCCGATGAAATCAGACATATTCGGATTTAGGAGAGGACGGCAAGGACGAGCGTGAGTCGTGGAGCAAGTGTGAAGTGATCGAGAAGAAGCATTGATGGAGGAGATTCTCAAGAAGCTGGATGCTGACGATGTGGCGACATTGCTGAAGTTGATAAAGGTGTCGGCTGGTGAAAGCACGACACGAGCACCGCCAAAGTTAGAACTATCCTCCATCGATCTGAAGTTGGATGGACCAGCCACCTATTTGAGTTGGTCACGGCGGGTGAGAAGAACCCTTGCAGGCAAGAACCTGGAGGGATTCTTGACAGGCGAGAAGACAGAGCCGGAAGAGGGCTCGACAGGACGCGACGAGTGGAAATCCACTCATATGGTGATTTATATCTCGCTTCTCAACTCCTTAGTCCAGTCTATTGCTTCCACAATAGATGGCATTGAGATGGTGAAAGACGTATGGGAGAAATTGAGAAGAACCTATGATGGCATAGGTAACAATCTACGGATCTTCCAGATAAAAGGGGAGATCGACGACACCGTACAAGGCGAGAAGACGGTGCAGGAGTACGCTACGGAGTTGGAACGCCTCTGGCTGGATTATGATCACCATTCCAAACGGGCAAGCTGCGGGGACCCAAAGTGCAAGGAGAGACAGGTGTGTCTGCAGGAGAGGACGATGAAATTCCTTAAGGGACTGACTGCAGCATTCACACAGAGAACAGCCTTACTCCTCGCCCAGCCAGCGATCCCTAGTCTCGAGGAGGCTATCTCAGCCATGATTCAGGAGGAGACGCGGATCAGATTACAGACAGGGACAGGCGCATCATCGACAGGTGCTTTACCCGAAGTGAAGTCAGCACTAGCAGCTACCGGTTCGGGGGATACAGGATCCAAGGGAGAGCTCTGGCAACAGAATCGGCAGTGCTACAACTGTGGGGAGATGGGCCACCATCGATATGCTTGTACCAAACCACCTAAGGAGGGAGACTCAGGTGGTGGACGTGGACGAGGATATGCTGGACGTGGACGTGGTCGAGGAGGCCGACGAGGCGGTCGAGGAGGCTATCGGGCAAACCTGCTGGTGGCAGATGGGAATGGAGGAGCTGGCGGCGCCTTTACTGAGGAGGATCAGGCGCTACTGGATCTGCTGGAGAGAAAGCAAAAAGCGTCAATCGAAGGAGACAGGAGGAGCGTAGCAGAGGAGGCATCCACTCCATTCTTCAACGCCGCTATGTATGCCCATCCATCAGAAGGTACTGACGAGTCTCACGCTCTTGCATCTATGTCTTCCCTTAAAATGTCAGACTGGATTATCGACTCAGGAGCATCTCGGCATGTGACCGGAAATGCTAGTAAGTTTTCCTCGTACACTCACCTAGCATCGACAGACACCATTCAGACTGCGGATGGTACTTTCCAACCAGTGGTCGGTAAGGGTACTGTTAATTGTACGGGTTCAGTAAGGTTATCCAATGTTTTGCATGCTCCATCCTTCCCAGTCAGTCTCTTGTCTATTAGTTCTATAATTCTCCAACTAAAATGTATTATTTCTTTTGATATTCCTAAGGTGATCTTCCAGGAGAAAGGGACGGGACGAAGACTTGGGACTGGCACTTGGCATGATGGACTGTGGTACCTAGATCAAGACGGACTGGACTCAGCATTGGTGTCTATGGCAGAGAAGGCTGGAATGGAGGAGCTGCAGCAGAAGACTGAAGACACTTTGATACTTCATCATAGGAGGATGGGGCATTCTTCCTTTGATACTCTAAATAAGTTGTATCCAGATATGTATGCAAAATCAAATAAAAGGAAATTAGTATGTGATGCATGTGAGTTAGGAAAACTTACTAGGAGTTCATATGTTGAAAATGGTCATAAGAGTTCTTCAGTCTTTGAGGTAGTTCATTCTGATGTTTGGGGCCCATGTGCTACTAACACTATGAATGGGTATAAGTATTTTGTTTCGTTTATCGATTGTGCATCTCGTGTCACCTGGCTGTATTTGATGAAGAACAAAAGTGATGTATTTGCTTGTTTTCGGGACTTTCATAAATATGTCCAGACTCAGTATAATGCAGTGGTGAAGATACTGAGATCTGACAATGGGACGGAGTATACCAATAGGACACTTGCAGAGTACTTGTCAGCACATGGAATACAGCATCAGACCTCTTGTGCATATACACCAGCACAAAATGGAGTAGCAGAAAGGAAGAACCGACATCTTCTGGAGACCGCAAGAAGTATGATGATCGACATGAATGTCCCACAACACCTATGGGGATATGCGGTGTTGACAGCAGCTCAACTTATAAACAGGATGCCTTCAAAAGTCCTGGGATGGAAGTCTCCATGTGAAGTATTACAAGGTAATAATAGTGGAATACTTCCACTAAAGGTATTTGGATGTGTGTGTTTTGTGAAGGACAACAGACCATTCGTTGGAAAACTTGACCCTAGAGCAGTCAAGTGCATCTTCGTGGGCTACTCAGCAACTCAGAAGGGGTATGTATGCTGGAGTCCAGTAGAGAAGAAGAAATTTGTTAGTATGGACGTCCACTTCCGGGAGCATGAGCCATATTACCGCCAGGATGGAACTTCGTATAACACGCCTCATACTACAAGTATAAGGCGAGAGGGGGAGATAGAGAACTTGGAGAACCTGGTGGTAACCGATTTAGAAGTTTGGCATAGAGACACGGTTGAGGAGGAACATGAAGGTGAAGCGGAACAGAGGGAGGAGACGAGAAGTGTTACACCTACGGCTCAGGGGGAGTTACTGACCTACAACAGGAGAAACAACAAGCAGACTACAGGACCAGTACCTACAGTGTCAGTGCCAAGTCCCTTGCCTGCGCCTGTCCCAACTCCTGAGACACTTATACCACCATCCTCCTCATCTACACCACCATCCTCCTCATCTACACCACCACCCTCCTCAGGTGATATCGTTCCTCCCATACCACTACCTACACGAAGGACTACTCGCAGCAATGCGGGAAATCCTCCGGACAGATATGGTTGGGATCTTGCTAAGTTTGTTTCTTATGATCATATATCTTCTTCTCATGGAGCATTTATAGCATCTTTGGATAGTATTACTGTACCTAACAATTGGCAGGTTGCCAAGAACGATCCAAAGTGGAAAGCGGCAATGCACGAGGAGTTGGGAGCTCTTGAGAAGAACCACACTTGGGAGCTGGTGAGACTGCCAGAAGGGAAAAGAGCAGTTGGATGTAAATGGGTTTTTACTGTGAAACAGAACCCAGATGGACAGGTTGAGCGCTATAAAGCTCGACTGGTGGCAAAAGGATACAGTCAGACGTACGGCATCGACTATGACGAGACCTTTGCACCAGTGGCGAAGATGAGCACTGTCAGGACCTTGATCTCCCTGGCAGCCAATGGAGGGTGGAAGCTACACCAACTGGATGTGAAGAATGCATTTCTTCATGGAGATCTAGTAGAGGAGGTGTACATGGAGATACCACCAGGATTCGGCACAAAACAGACAGAAGGCAAGGTCTGCAGACTGAAGAAGTCTCTCTATGGACTGAAGCAGTCTCCTCGGGCATGGTTTGACAGGTTCAGGAGAGCAATGATAGGGATGGGATATCAGCAGATCAATGCTGATCACACTGTCTTCTTCAGACGGAGTGGAGGCCATATCACCATGCTTGCAGTATATGTAGATGATATGATTATCACAGGCAATGATGAGCAGGAGATCGCCCAACTCAAAGTAAAACTTGGCAAGGAGTTCGAAGTGAAAGATCTTGGCCCCCTTCGATACTTCCTTGGGATTGAGATTGCTCGAGATAATGAGGGAATCGTTCTTTCTCAAAGGAAGTACGCACTGGACCTGCTTACAGAAACAAGGATGATGGGATGTAAACCAGCTACGACACCGATAGACCAGAAGTTTAAACTGGATGCTGAAGCTGGAGAACCAGTTGACCGGGATAGATATCAGAGATTGGTGGGCAAGTTAATCTACTTAAGCCACACTCGACCTGATATCAGCTTTGCGGTAAGTGTAGTAAGCCGCTACATGCATGACCCCCGGAAGGGTCACATGGACGCAGTGTACCAGATTCTGAGGTACTTGAAGGGAGCCCCCGGGAAGGGACTGATCTTTAGAAGAAATAATCATGTAGGCATTGAGGGCTATTGTGATTCTGACTGGGCTAGCTGTGCTGACGACAGGAGATCCACATCGGGATACTGCATATTTGTAGGAGGCAACTTGGTCTCTTGGAGGAGTAAGAAGCAGTCAGTAGTGGCCAGATCAACAGCTGAAGCAGAGTATAGAGCGATGGCCTTGGGAGTCACAGAACTATTGTGGTTGAAGAATATGCTGACGGAGCTAAAGCTGGACCAGGGAACAAAGATGAAGCTATGGTGTGACAACCAGTCAGCTATTAATATTGCCAACAATCCAGTGCAGCATGACAGGACCAAACATATTGAGATTGACAGATTCTTCATCAAAGAGAAACTGGATAAAGGAGAACTAGAGCTGGGCTATGTTCCAACCAAAGATCAGGTAGCAGACGGACTGACAAAGGGGCTTAGTTCTATCAACATGATGAGAGGATGTGACAAGATGGGCTTAGTGAATATCTTTCGCCCATCTTGAGGAGGAGTGTTGATATATATATATAGTGTTATTGGGCTTTAGTCCCACATTGGCTAGAATGATAGGAGAGGAGGCTAGCCTCTCCTATATATATGTTGTTACTCCATTCAATAAAATCACTTCAAGTCTCAACAGAAACTGGATAAGCGTTCAAGCTGTGGGACGAGTTACTATTGATCAAAGAAAAGATAAGAGAAAAAAAAAGAATCTGCTGAGTTCCTTTAGGTAGATAATGCTTGCATATAAATACCAGGGTTTTCTTGTTTGATATGTCATTCCCCTTCTCAGGTTTTTTAGCATCGAGGATAGTTATCTGACTTGGAACAAATCTATATGATGAATGCACCTATGTGGGTTAGTAAGCGGGTGGGGGTTTCTGGTTAGGTAGCTTCCAAACAGGTGGTTGTTCCCTTGTTTGAGATTAGATTAGCCAATCCATATGTGGGCAAGAAGTCATACCTAGCAGAAAAATATATCCAGGTTGTTTCCATTGATAACCATGATTTTGGCTCGTGGGATTTGTCTGCCGTGACAGTGCTCTAAATAGTCTACAGGAAGCTCTGCAAAATGATCCCAACTTGCAGACAAAACTTGGATCCGTATAACCCCACATTCTAGACTTAAGAAATCATCTTTTGTAATAAGATTAAACTAATATGTTCTTGTCCTCAGATTCATATCGTATATCACAATAAGGGGGCGTTTGGTATGCGGAATACTATATAGCCGGGAATTCTATATTCCCGGGAATTAAATTCTAAGGAATTAAATTTCCTGGAAAATTACATTCCCATGTTTGGTGACAATATAAATATTCCCGGGAAAAAAATAAAAAATAATAATAACGAAAAAGATGAACAAATATAAAAAAAAACCGGTAAAAACGACAAAAAATTGGTAAAAACGAAAAAAATGGTAAAAACGACAAAATAACAACAAACGATAAAAACGATGAAAAACGACAAAAAATCGTTTAAAACGACAAAAATGACCAAAAAGCGACAAAAAATGTATAAACGACAAAAAATAACAAAATAAGGGTAAAAACGACAAAAAATAACAAAAAAGGGTAAAAATGACAAAAATAACGAAAACACGACATAAAATCGGTAAAAACGACAAAAAAACCAAAATGCGGCAAAAGACAAAAATAACAAAAAATCGGTTTAAAACGACATAAAAAGGTTAAAAACAACAAAAAATCGGTTAAAACGACAAAAAATGACAAAATCGGTTAAAAACGACAAAAAGGTTAAAAACAACAAAAAATCTGTTAAAACGACAAAAAATAACCAAGAAGCGACAAAAACGACAAAAAATCGGTAAAAGCGACAAAAAAGCGACAAAATTGACAAAAAAGTCATAAAATCAGTAAAAATGACAAAAAACGACAAAAATGACAAAAAAAGACTAAAAATCGGTAAAATTAACAAAAAAGCTACAAAAACGACAAAAAATCGCTTACAACGACAAAAATTGACAAAAAACGACAAAAAGGACAAAAATTGGGTAAAAATGACAAAAATAATCAAAAAGTGACAAAAAAGGACAAAAAATTGGTTAAAACGATAAAAAATTGCTTAAAACGACAAAAAATTGGTAAAAATGACAAAAAACGGATAAAAACGACAAAAATATAATCAAAAAGTGACAAAAAAAGAAAAAAAATGGTAAAAACGACAAAAAATTGCTTAAAATAATAAAAAATTGGTAAAAACGACAAAAAATGACAAAAAGCGATAAAAACGACCAAAAAAAGAAAAAATGTTCAAAACTAATCAAAATTGATCAAAAAAAGAAAAAAAATTTAGAAATTTTTTTTTTGCCTGGGAAAAAAAAAACCCACCTATTCTCAAGGGATAGAATTCCCATGTTTTGTGGGTAAACTATTTACCCGGGTATTTATAATTTCCGGGAATAAATTTTTTATAAGCCAAACAAACGTGGTAATAGATTCCCATCTTAAATTTTCTCGGGAATAAAAAAAAAATACCGCGTACCAAACGCCCCCTAAGATTCAACTTAAGAAATCATCTTTTGATTGTCCTTCCTCTCAATAAACATCTATTATCCTGTAATCTTGTTTTGGTTATATACTTGATTCACCAGTATATCACAATATATTCACTGCTCACAAGAGGCTTCAGAAAGTCATTCACTTTGTAGGTTTATGCAAGTTGCTTTCTTCTTCTGATAACTGATCAGAAATGTGTGTAAGTATTACATGAAGGGTCCATCCTTGCACTTATGATTGTGCAGTTGATTTTTAAGAGGTTATATTGAATATTTTGGTACTGTTTCTATGTTTTACATATGCTAATATAAATGGAATTCTTTAAAATATTCATGTTTACATAATATGTCATTACATCTCATGGATTTTTATAAAAATATAGAGAATTAACTTTATTTGCTATCTCCTCTCAAACATTACCTCTCATATGTTTGATGACAATGACAGAAGAATGTAGGTCTATCATGAGTAATAAAGCCACTTTGAATAACCAAGAAAATTGCCTGTGAACCCAAATTGAGATGCCAACCGAAATGTGAGGCTTAGATTAGCTCAGGATCGAATGGGGACCTCCACAAGGACATTGACAAGTCATCCTTGGCTATCCAAAGATGGACTCATTTTCGTGTAAGGCCTCTCCTCCACCCATGGTTGTTTATGGTGTTATGATAGTCTATAGGGTTATATATCTCAGCGTTACTTGCCACACTCAAGCAATTTCTAAGACCTTTTCATAATTTGACATTCTCCATAAGAAATAAGTTCCTATAATATGGAGGCATAGAAAGATTACAATGTTTCCTATAGATAAGAGGATAATGTTGCATGAGCAAGATTACAATATTTGCATAATGAAGTGCCTGGTTGATAACCGATTAATCCTTTTTGTAGAACGCTTCACATGTTACATATCAATTCTTATTGGATCATGAAGCCACATCAGAAAGATAGGCTAAAGTAGTATCAGTTTTCGAAATCGTTGATAACCTGACACTTCACATGTTACAATTTTTTGCTTTCGGGGTGATGTCTTTGATAGCCTATACAACTAAATCTTACTTCTTCACGTTGGCTGACTTTTGAGAAGGTGGTTCACATGGAGGTTGGATGGTTTGATGATCCTGAGAACTCGAGTGGAGCCGTTGGGGAAAGACTTTGTGAATGCGACAATGATTAGAGCTCTTATGGGTAATACACTTTCTTTACTTGTTACTGATAGCAGGTTTGGGGGTTGCTTTTTACTCCAACTGGCAGTTGGTTTTTATTATCTTGGCTCTGATACCTCTCATTGGCGTTAATGACTGGGACAGATCAAGTTCATGCAGGGATTTAGTGCCAACACAAAGGTTAGGCTCTATAACTCAATAAAAACAAGGGATATTTTATCAAATGCCCCGTTACAAATATATAAACTAGCATATACCCCACTTATTTAAAAAATAGCATATGGCCCCATTATTTGTAAAATAATCAAACTTTCAGTTAAATAGTAGGGGTATATCTTAAATTTTTTAAATGTTGTATACAAAGAAATGGGGACATTTGATAGTTTTTTAAATAAGTTGGGATATATGCTAGTTTATATATTTGTAATAGGGGCATTTGCTAAAATATCCCTAAAAATAACTATATGTTTGTGTTGCTAACTTTTCTATTTATGAAAATCGTGATAAATTTGTAGCTAAAGGAAGCAGCTATGAAGAGTGAGGTGAGTGTGTATAAGAGCCAATAGGCAGGCAGGGGTCATCCTAAATCAGTGTGTACTAGTAAGATATGTATAAGATTTGTAGTTGATAGGGGATTTTGGATAGTTTTAGCTTGGTTAATGTTCAGTAAGAATCGATAGCGTATGTGTACACGTTGGATGCACAAGAACTTATGTACGATATAGCATGGTTATTAGTAACTGTTCGCTACTAATGTGTGTCCCATAATAAGACATAATATACGAATTTGTGCCTATTGGATAATGTGTGTCCATCTTTGCAGAATTATTTCCAAATGGATATGAATTACTACTTGCGGAATCGTTTATGGATGTACAATCGTCGTCCTGATGATATGTGTGGTGTGCGGGATAAATACATAGCGGGAGTAGAGCAGTTCCTGCAGTTTGCTAAGACGTTTCCTCAGTACATGGATGGCACCAAAATTAAGTGTCCGTGTGTGAAATGTCATAACGTGAAATATTATCCAGAAGTGGAAGTGACATATCATTTGTACTCGAGGGGTTTCACGCCTAATTACTATCAGTGGACCGCACACGGAGAACTTGTGTCTTTAGCATCATAGCCGGAGCCTTATGTTGAGCCGTATATGCATGCGGAACCTAATTTTGTTTCAGATAATCATGCATACGACGACGGGTGCGTGAACATGGTTTTCGACGCTGCGGGGCCTAGTTTCGTTCATGATGCAGCTGAGGAGGCACCAAATGTCGATGCTGTAAAGTTCATGGAGTTGTTGGAGAATACAAGGACTCCATTGTATCCTGGTTGTGAGGATTATTCACCGTTGGAGGTGGTTACAAGACTGTTGAGCATTAAGTCAGATTTTAACATGTCGCAAGAATGCTACAACCGAGTGTTGGAGTTGATTATAGAAATCTTGTCGGCGGGTGCTAAGTTACCTAAAGACTTCGGTCTAAGAGGATGGTGAGATCGCTCTGGATGGAATACGAGAAAATCGATTCTTGTCGCAATGGGTGCATGCTGTACTACAAAGACGACAAGGACGCAGATGTGTGCAGATTTTGTGGTGCTGATCGCTATAAGACAACTAGTACAGGAAGGTCTACCGGTGCAAGAAGACCGACCGATTCAATGCACTACTTGCCTTTAACGCCGCGGTTGCAAAGATTATTTATGGTGAAAGTTTGGTGGCCCATGCAGGTCAGAGGATATCGTACAGGGTTACGTAACTATATTGGTACGAGCCTGCGACTATGACTAAACCATTAGAAATCTCAATCCACACTGCCTTGCAAATTCTCATAGAAACTTCTCTACGTTCTTGAAATTTCGTATTTGTTCTCGATTATTCTCTATTGCATTTTCGTACCCTTGATTCTCATCCCTTCCTAATTCGGGATGACGAATGATCGTGCTGTCTAGAATTCATCAGGGTTCTCTCGCCTCAGCCGCTTCGCAGAGGGTTTGGTCAGCACCCCTGAAGACAAGGCGCGACTGCCCCACCACTTTCAGCCGCACAGGGAGGACAAGCTTATGTCATGAACACGGTGGATACGACAACACCCCAGGGAGCAGCTGGCGAGAACTTTCAGTAGATATCGGCAATATTATAGATAGGCCATATTAGACTTTGATTGACTTTCTTTCATAGCAATTTATCCTGGAATTATTCTTTTTAATAGATCACTGTCCCTTAAATTTCGAGGACGAAATTTGTTTAAGGGGGGTAGAGTTGTCAACCCCTTGATCAAATTTTATCCTCACATTTTTTTTAATTTTATTTCATCATTTAATTGTCACATACATTGTCATATTGGTTTTATATACTATATAAAGGACCAAATGGTATTATAAATATTGGCAGGGACTATAATGTAATTTTTATTAATTCAAATTCCTTTGGCCGTTTTTAAACCCACCAACCTGTATTCGAACTCAACTCGAGTTCTGGTTAGCTCTCATCAAATCTGAGATGAGATCAAAACAAATCTTTTCGATCCCCTCCAGGAAATCGAACACGAGTATATATATGGAGGATTGGTATCCGACCCCAACCCCTTGGCAAACCCTAGAAACTCTGCCTACGAGGAAGAACCAGGGAGGATTCGAAGGTCCAGCCACCCCATTGCTAAAGGAGGTAAACCTTCATCCCTCACATCAATTATCTTATTTTAGTTTTGGTTAATAAATGATGTTCTGCTAAGTTGTAGCCTAGGTATTTGTTGTTTATCCTGAAAGGAAGACAAGGTTAGGGAAGGGGGAAGTAACCATAGGTGTTGAGAGAAGTATAGTGTCAGCCAAGATATGGCCATACTCCTCTAAACGGCTGACAAGATATCACCAGCATAGGCTAGTACCTACCAACTGTACAAAGAACTTGGGTTTTGTTTTTAGACTGAATAGGTCATACTCTCACATCTGTAGGTGCAAGCACAGGGTCATGTATTCAGTAATATCTGCCATTGGGAGAGCCATAGACTTCCTTGTACCTAGGGGTACTGAACCATGGGTTTTTCCCTGGTACTTATTAGATTCTAACTGGGTAGCAGGAGGTTGTGTATCCTAGTACAACCAGACAGGGGACTGTGCCTAAATACCAATGGTGGGAAGTTGAACTTCCTGGAATCCAGGTGCACATGTTAGTGCCAAGACAAATGCTATAATATTGTTCACCTCTGGTTTGTCTATTGAAACCCCATCCTTCTGAAACCATGTTACCAAGGGTTAGTAGGAGCTGACTCATTGGAAATATTAGGGGTACCACTGTACAGACTAAGGTATGGAGATTGGTGGTGTATAGAGGAATCAAAGTTTTACCAGGCCTGAGTATCAGATGACCAACAGGTGACCTCCTATCACTCGACCTGTGTGGGCTTAGCATAGCAGGACCTAGGACTTAGATTATGGTGTCCATAGTTGTATTAGAGGGATACTCGATACACAGGATAGTGGGCCATGTATCCGTATCTGGATATAAAACCATAGACTGACTCTGGAAGGATTGGGAAATCAGGATCAAACGAGACCCTGAACTCCAAATGTCAGTGTGGTTAAGGAATTACTTGTGTTCAGTCCATTCTTGTTAGGATCGGGCATGGAGTGTTAATGTAGGATATGAATTTTAGTTCACTGTTTTAGTAATAGTCATTAGCCTTATTTGGTTCTATTTCCTTATTCCTTTGTGCTGTACTGCATTCGATTGATCTGTCCATCTTGTTAAGTTCAGCCAATTGTGGTGACAGTTGAATGAATCCTTGTGATTTCAACAATCTTCTGTTAAGAATTATAGTAAAGTTGAACCTTAGTATCTTGTGTGAGCCCTAAATCATGATGGGTGCTCTGTCAAGACAGAGCAATAAAAATTGAGTTACCTGGTAGCAGTTACTAATTTAGAATGGCAATGGCCATAATGTATCAGTTATTAACTGAGTATCCCATCGATATCTGCTACAAATATAGACTGGAAGGATTGCACTTTATGGTGTAGGTAGTACCTGATGGGACTTTCTTTGAATCTACCCATAAGATCATGTTAAACATCATGCTTACTGGAGTAGTGTATGGAGGATATCCCCAAATTTCTGGGATATTACTAGATAGCAGTAGATGAGGATTCCTAATAGCTAGTGGGTTTGACTTAGTAATTTTCCTTGTAGGCAAAAATACAGGTATCATGTGATCCCTATTAATCCTTAGGTAGAGTCATATGAACTACACCCTCCCATATGTGACCACAGGGAATCATGACTGAGGGGTTTTCTTTTACACCAGCCATCTGTATTAATTGGTACTAGGTCTACTTCCCTAGATGGGTTCAAACACTGAACCTGGGTACCAGAAAACACTAGTACAAATCACAAGTCCTGCCTATTGTATTGTTCAACTCATCACTGCTCTAACCCTTGCTATGTCCATCTAAGTTAATATCCAGTTCTCATAAGTGCTTAGCCAATCCATTTTATCCTTGTATATACAACCCTTGTATACATTGGTTAATTTGATTTCCTTGTTCAGTCCTAGTCCCACACAGAAAAGGTACTGATATTATAGGCATCTATGACTTATCCCTCATTTGCCTTGATAAGGCTATAGGTTGATGGGTAAATCGATTAGAACAGAAGGTTACAGGGACTACTACAAGATAGCATCCCTAATACTTCAAATTGGCATACAAGAAATGTGAAGACACACTGACATTCAAGTCAGAACATGCACAAGGAGGCCCAGCCTTGTACCCTCATTAGCAGCTGTAAACACATGTACCAGGTGTCCAGTTTGGGGAGTACACCATAAGACCAACTGTTGACAGTTGTAACAGCCACCTGTACGAGACGGACTGGTGGAGGATACAAGAAGTGTCAGAAAAAGATATCTTAGCCAATACTATCAACTGAAATTCTCCTTGTATATCAAAAGTGCATCAATCTGGGATAGGTGGGTTAAATGGCTATGTGTGTGAGTGTAAGGTATGAGGGTGAATATCTAGAGGGGTGTTCAAAACTTGTAACTAATTTATTTCAGTTGCAAAACTGAGATTAGGGCCTCAGTTCAAGTCTGACAGAAGGGCTAGGCATTCTTCCTTATGAACCAGTAGTGTTTTTGCATATATCCATAATAATTACGTCTATAGACTAGATAAGATTATGGACCTAGTTAAGGGTTGCAGAGTCAGGAAGCTGAAGGTGGGTGAAATAAATGAATGTGGTATCAGAACAGGAATAAGTTGGCAAGCCAAGAAGGAGGCATAGAAGCACTAAGAAATTCCATTGTACTAGGGAGACCAAACTGACCAAGAGTTAATAAGACCCAATCAAGTAAGATATGGCCTAGAGACTTATAAGACACCAAGTAGATAGATTATAAATGTTTTATTTATATTTTGACATTGTACTTCGTAAAATAGGTCTACTGGACGCGAGTTTGACACCAGAACAGTGCCAGCAGCTCAGGACCACAGGCAAGTATACCTTGCCTTCCTCTACAGTTTTACTTACATGCATTTCCTTTCGTTTTCAGTCATTTGATTGTTTATGGACATGTGCTTTCGTATTATATTCTTTTGAGTAGTTTTCATTGCATATAGCCGTGTTCATGTTTGGCCTTGTATTTCGTGCTTGGAGTTTCTCACCAGTACCTTGCTTGAGTTGTATCATAGAACGAGTGCGTGTAGTGAACTGCTATAGCCTTGATTATCGTTGTACACAACCAGAGAGTCCATACTCGGGACGAGGGTTGTTTGGTGCACCAGAGAGTCCACACTCGGGACGAGGGTGTTTGTCGTGATCATTGGCACCAGAGAGTCCATAATCGGGACGAGGGTTGACCAATTACACCAGAGAGTCTACACACGGGACGAGGGTGTCTTACCGTGAGCTAACCAGAGAGTCCACACTCGGGACGAGGGTTAGTGCTTAGTTCAAACCCATGAGTCCACACTCGGGATGAGGGTTTGGTTTCTTCTATTGATCTCGTGATTATCGTTCATCCGGCAGTTCATTTATACGTAGTTGTTCTAGTGTTCGTGTTCGTATTCGTGTTCGTATTCGTATTCGTGTTCGTGTTCGAGTTCGTGTTCGGAGTCATTTGTCTTGTATTTGTTCTTTCTTATTTCTACGCATGATAAAACTGCTATATAGGCATGTATATTATGTATCTTGCTATGTCCTCTGAGGACCTGATGATCTCTTCAGGTTTAGCGATTGCATGGAGTTAGCTAGTAGTTCTGGATGGCAGAGGATTTGCGATTCTCGTGGGATTCAGGTATAATTATTGTGTTGTTATCCTTTCGTGCTCTCTTACTTTATCATGTTTCCTGATTCAGTTTAGACTCTTGTTACTCTCTTCAGAGTCTTATCGGACATATATGCTAGTGGGCTGCAGACCACGACCCATAGTGTTCATTCATGTTTCATATTCTTATTGTGGATTGAGATATAGATTTGTTTGCCATAATTTGGCAGTATACCATAGCCTTGACAGCGTTTACGTATTCGAGTCGGGCTAGAGTCCGTTCGATACGTAGCTGGCTTGCTCACGAGCTCGCATCCGAAACCGGGTGCGGGTCGTGACAGAAAGAGACGGCCGAAAATATGAGTTGGCACATGCGAGAACAGATTGAAGGAGTGTTGGATCACCCATCCGATGGAGAAGCGTGGAAGCACTTTGATCGAGTGTATCCTGATTTTGCTTCAGATCCGCGTAATGTCAGGTTGGGGCTATCTTCTGACGGTTTTACTTCTTTTGGTCTTTCGGGATCCCAGTATTCGTGCTGGCCTGTGATTGTCACTCCGTATAACCTACTGCCTTAGATGTGCATGAAGACTCAGTACATGTTTCTAACCGTTATAATTCCTGGTCCAAACAATCCCAAGAGGAATATTGATGTGTACTTACAGCCTTTGATAGATGAGTTGAATCAGTTATGGAAAGTAGGCGCTAACATGTACGATATTTCCAGGAAGCAGAATTTTCAGATGAATGCAACCCTTATGTGGACCATCAACGACTTTCCGGCCTATGGAATGTTATCTGGATGGAGCACTCATGGCCGTCTCTCATGTCCGTATTGCATGGACCGTACTAAGGCTTTCCGCTTGAAACACGGAGGAAAACCGTGCTTCTTTGATTATCATCGGCAATTTCTGCCAAAAGATCATCCGTTCAAAAGGAACAGGAATGCATTCCGTGCCGGCATTGTAGAGAAGGGTGATCCACCGCCAAGGTGGTGCGGAGCCACGATATGGGAGGAGGTTAGAGATTTTCCAAGTGCTATCGAAGATCCTATAACTGGGTACAAGTGCGATGGATTTGGTAGAGATCATAACTGGACAAAGAGAAGCATATTCTGGGATCTGCCATATTGGAGTACCAATCTGTTCAGACATAATCTTGATTTCATGCATATTGAGAAGAATGTGTTTGATAATATAATTAATACTGTGATGGACGTAAAGGGAAAAACGAAAGACAATGCCAAGGCGAGGTTGGACTTAGAAGAAATACGCAAATGCCCTGCGTTGCATTTGATAGAGGAGAATGGAAAACAGTTCCTGCCGAAGTCAATTTTCTCCCACTGGACAAGGAGGATAAAGTAAGACTTTGTCGGTGGATCCAGGGCCTAAAATTTCCAGATGGATATGTGTCAAATCTGAGAAGATGTGTCGATCCGAAGGAAAACAAATTGACGTGTATGAAGAGCCACGATTGTCACGTATTCATGGAGAGGTTAATTCTAATTGCATTTCGGGAATTCTTACCGCAGGCAGTTTGGGATCCATTGATGAAGCTTAGCATATTCTTCAGGGATCTTTGTTATAAGAAATTGCTTGTTGATCGTCTAGAAAAGCAAGAGAAGGACATTGCGGTAACACTGTGCAAGCTAGAGAGGGTATTTCCTCCTGGATTCTTCGACTCTATGGAGCATTTATCGATTCATCTATCCTATGAGGCACGTGTTGGTGGATCCGTCGAATATCGATGGATGTACCTGTTCGAGCGACATTTGAATCACCTAAAAAAAAGGTGAAAAATAAGGCACGGGTCGAGGGTTCTATTTGTGAAGCCTATGTTCTCGAGGAGATCACAAACTTTTGTTTGATGTATTTCAAGCCTCATGTTGCAACTAATAGAACGAGAGCTTCCAGAAACGACGACGTAGATCATGAATATAATGATACAATACTGAAGGTATTCAATGCCCCAGGAAAGCCATCGGGTAAAATGAAGAAGAGATATCTGAACGATGATGAGCTAAGGGCTGCTCAGGTGTATGTATTACTCAACTGCGACGATAATGAAGTAGAGAAGCTGGAGGGGTAAGTAATTAATACGTCTACATTATTTTAATAGTGTTGATTATTATACTATTACATTAATTGAACGATGTTATTTTTAGCATATTTAATGATGATGTGAGGTCAGGTAGGCCACACATAACAGAAGAAGAACTAGAACAAGAAATGAGGCATTATTTTCCATCATGGTTGAGTGCATATGTAAGACTTGAGAACTCTGTAATTACCTTTCTGTATATGCACTTGAGAATGAGCTTAATTTATTTTTTTGTGGCATTTAGGTCGATCGTCCATACGTAAGACTTGAGAATGAGTCTATTAGAACGCTAGCCAAGGGACCAATTTATGCTGCAAAAATATGGCCAAGCTACTGTGTTAATGGGTTTAGGTTCAAGTCAACAACTTGCCCGATCAGAGACAACTTTATGGATCTCGATTCCACCAAAAATAGTTGTTTGTGTATCAGATCTTCAAACTACAAAGATGTTAATGCGGGCAACGATTTCTATGGCGTCCTACGGGAGATTGTGGAGCTGACATATAGTTATGGAGTAGAGCCTGCTAAGATTGTGTTATTCAGGTGTGATTGGTTCGATCCGATTGAAGGTCAAGGGTGGAAAGTAGACAAGCACGGTCTTGTGGATATAAACTATCGGCGTCGATATCAAGCCTATGAACCATTTGTCCTATCAAGTCAGGCTCAGCTCGTGTACTTCACAAGTTATCCTAAACGGGGAACAACAAGGTCGGACTGGTGGACAGTATGCAAGACCAAAGCTAGAAAAACCTTTGAGGTTGACGATATAGCTTATTAGGAGGATGAACTACCTCTTGTAACAAATATTATAGAAGTGGACACGACGGAAGTTCCTCATTACACATCTAATTGTGTAGAAGAAGTAGAATTATCTGAAGAGGAAGATGCAGATGAAAGTGAAGATGTAGAGGAGAAAGAAGAAGAAGAAGAAGAAGAAGAAGAAGAAGAAGAAGAAGAAGAAGAAGAAGATGATGATGAGCTAAACGAACTAGATGAATTTTCAGAAGAGGATTAAATCTGTACGTTTGTTTTATCATCATATTTGACACTTTAGTGACACTTTTATCATATAAATCTGTGACACTTTAGTGACACTTTTATCTGTGACTATGAGATTTTTGAAAAATCTGTGATGTCTATCATATAAATATGTATATTTGTTTTATTGTCATATGTTATTATCAGGTATGACTAGACCCGAACGACGTGGAGGATATTATGTTAGGCAGTCCCGTCTGCCTCGGGCTGGGGATGCAGATTTCGTACCCTCATCCTCATCTCCGAGTATGCCAGTGTACAGTTCTGTTCCCGGTCCATTACCGGGACACGGCAGTTCCAACAGGTTGGCGACTCCTCCCTCGTCGTCCAGCATTCTTGATCCCGCGTCCAGCATTCCTCCCGCGTCCAGCATTCCTCCTGCCGACGGCTCCATGGGGAGAGCCGACGTCGAGCATATGGAGGACGGCGATCAGACTGATCCTGCCCAGCCAGGAGGTGAGAGCGACCCTCCATGCGCTCCCCCGGACGAGACGCGTATGGAGATTTAGACGGACGGGCCTACGAAGTAAGTTAATTAGTTAATATATATTTCTCAAATGATTATATGTACATATATATTCATGAAATTTATTATTGTATATATATCGGTCTCCTGCAGTACAGAGCTAGCTGGGGTTATTTCTGAGGCAGAACTATGGTGGGCCTTGGATTAACTACTCAGATGCTCCAGCAGATAGGAAGACCTTTTGGTTGGCCCACTTCAAGGTAAAAATTTTATTTACTTTTAAATTTTAATAATCATTTGTGTATATTATATAACTTTTCTATTTTACTTCTTGTAGAGGACCTATTTCTATCCACCACACCGGACGGCGAAGATCGAGGCCTAATTTTTTGCCGTCGCAGGCAAGCTCATCCGTGATGCGATCCACGACCAGAAGTCTCGTGATCGCTCCGGAAAGCCGATCCATGGTTGGATCACGCCAGAGCAGTGGACTGCGATGAAGGCTAGATTCGCCGAGGCCAGGTACCAGGAGCGGTCTGACAAGGCCAAGGTGGCGTGGTCGAGCGCTAGTAAGTGGTGTGGTGGCTCCATTCCGATGATAGAGCATTTTCGTCGTCTGGTACATTTCCTATGACGGACATCATTTTATATATAGTTGGATAGAATGTTTAATACTAATAATAGATAATATATTTTAACAGGTAAAAAAGGGTGAGGACCCGAACATGGTGACCGTCTTCTTGGTCACCCATCAGAGGGCTAGGGAGTTCATTGACGAGAGGGCAACGCAGGCATATATACGTTCTATTCTTTATATTAATTTACTATAATTTAGAAAACAAGAAAATAGATATCAATATAGACTTTAGCAAACACTTACACGTTATCAAACATTGTTCTAGGTCGAGTTTGTTCGGCTACAAGAGGAGGCGGCTGCTGCTGCTAGTACACCAGTAGAGGGAGGGGCTGTTACTTCCTCCCAGCCGCCTACAGCTCCATCGCCGGACGACCTCTGTATGACCGCCGTTGGCGGTCTTCAGAAGGGTACGTACTACGGTACGGGATCCTACGGCGCGTATTTGGCTTCAGATTCATCCCGGGCCTCCTCTGTCAGTGCGCAGTCTCCAGCTTCACAGGCGTCATCACGAGCTCAGGATATTCGTCGTCAGATCGACGAGCTGCATCGCGAGTTGCAGCAGCAGATTTCTGATCATCTTACCGCAGAACGACGATCCGACCCTCCGATGATCACCGGACGATTTGATGCGGTCGAACACAGTATACAGGAGCTGATGAGTCTGCAGCAAGCTACAGCTGCCAGCTTGTACATGCTCACCGAGTCTACGCAGCGCACAGAGCGTAGACAGGTCGAGCTGGAGGGATCGCAGAGGACCATGTCTGTCTCACTCACTCAGGTATCGGCTTCGATTGAGGAGAGTAGTCAGAGGATGGTGAGTACCCTTGCTGCGCATGGTGAGCGACTGCGAGAGCTGGAGCAGATACGTCCTCCCGGTCTATCGACGACGCCGACTCCAGACATTGCACTGCCTCCTACTGCCCCTACGGTGCAGCTCACACAGGAGCAGTATGAGTACATGCTATCCCAGATACGCGGCAGGGGTCCTCAGTGATCCAGTAGATTTTTTATCATCTTTGTATGTATTGGCCCTATGGGCCCATTGACCGTTCTGTACACTGATTTTCATTATTATTTGACTCTGTTGGACATGTATGTTTGTTGGACATGTATGTTTGTGATATGATATTTAATTTGTTGGTATTTTCATTGAGTACATGTATGATATTTAGTTGTAGACTGTTATGATGGGAGACTGTTATTCATCTATTAGTTGTAGACTGTTATCATGGGATACTGTTAATTATGATGATATCTGCGACGGGGATGACAAATATACCTACGCTGGGTTATAAGCGATGATCTGATATACAAAGGAGGTACTGCCCAAATTTTAAAAAAATATAATGTGTATTTTTGTGATGATGTGTGTCTGTGTTTACAGTGTATGTGAAATACAGTGTTCAAAACCATCGTAGTTTCGATTACTGTTGTATGTTTTATCTTGGACAGAAAGAGCAACTGTTCAGGGTGTACTTCTGAGAGCTTCATTTTACATCTTTCACTCTCTCGGGACGTCGTACAGGATCCCGATAAGGTGAAGGCCGTGAAGAGCAAGCTCTGAGAAGTGCACCCTGAACTGTTGCTCTTTCTATCCAAGATAAAACATAGAACAGTAAGCGAAACTGTCGATGGTTCGAATAATGCACTTCACACACACTGTAAACACAGACACACAGCATAACAAAAATACACATTATATTTTTTTAAATTTTTTTCAGTATTCTGCGATGGATAGCGACGGATCTGCGACGTACGGGGACGTTGCTAATACGTCGCTAATTAGCGACGTTACGTCGCTGTACGTCGCTACTGTGCTGACATGGCAGGCATGCCATGTCATCACATAAACAGAATAAAATGTCGCTACGTAGTCGCTCTACGTCGCTAATTTGGCGACGTATAGTTTTTGTTGCTCTCCGTCGCTAACTTTGCGATGGCCCATCGACACGGCAGTGACGTCACAAACAGCGACGTAGGGCGACGAATTTGTCATTTGCGACTAGCTTTTTTGCGACCTTCATTTTCAGTAGCTAAATTTATCGCTAATTAGCTTTAGCGACGTATTTTTTCTAATTAGCGACGTATCTGGACGTCGCTAATCTGGCTTATTTTAGTAGTGTTGTTCCACCGAAGGGGTCGGCGGACCCAGGGATAAAATGTGCTTGCATATTGTGTTTCAGATTAAACTGCAGGGAGAAAATGATTCTGTGGAGAAAACTGTATACTGCAATTTATTATTATTTTTTTCAAAAGTTAGCGACGTCTACCGACGTTTACCAACGCTTTCCGAGGATTTTACCTCATTTACCCAGGATATACCGACGTATAGCGACAACACAAAACGTCGGTACTATATACCGACGCATAGCGACATCAAAAATGTCGGTAATTTTTCTAGGGAATACCGACGTATAGCGACATCATAAACGTCGCTATTTCATCGACGAAATGCCGGTAAACGTCGGTATATTACCGACGTATAGTTGCATCGGTAAACGTCGGTGTTGGCGAAGATCAGCGACGTCTTTCCAAACAGCGACTAAGGTTTCCGCGACAAGAGGAAGACGTCGCTAAATACGTCGCTAAACTGGTTTAGCAACGTCTTTAGGCGTCGCTAAAGTGCCTTATTCTGGTAGTGTACTAGCCAGCATGCAGATGCCTAGAGTTGGGCTGCTCCTGGGGTGGATGGTGGGGCAGGTCCCTACCACTTCAAGAGTTGTTACAATCTGGTCAAGACCCCTCATGACAGGATTGCGGAGTTCGATTTTATCTGGGAAAAGGGGATTGCCCGAAAAATGCAGTTATGTGCATACAAGCTGCTGCTTGGCAGGTTGATGACGAGGGACAGGCTCATCAGGTTTGGGTTGCAGATCCCAGACCCGAAGTGTGTTCTATGTTCATCGGAGGCTGAATCTATTGGCCACCTATTCTTTGAGTGTCCGGTGACTTGGCATATCTGGTCAGAGCAATGTACGAGGTCGCTGGAAGGTGTTGGCAGGGCTAGAAATATACGGGAGATCCTCACTTGGATTAGGGATCGCCGAGGAATGGAGCTTGGTTGGGCTAGGATGGCCAGAGTTCGACTTGCAGCATCAGTTTGACACGTCTTGAGGGAGCGTAACAGACGTATATTTGAGGGGCTGATTACCCCTCCCGTTGGCATTCTAAATAATTTAGAATTCGATGTATCTGTAATGGCCCCTTAACCGGGGTGGGAGAGATGTGAGATTGTGTACTGTAATACTTTTACTGAGCTCTGCGTGGAATAAAATTTACCCTTATTCCAAATATATATATATATATATATATATATATATATATATATATATATATATATATATATATATATATATATAACACTTATTTATAACACTTTGAAAAATAAGTGTTATATATGAAGATAACATTTATACCGCTTTTAGAAAACATTTATAACAATGGTTTTTATAGCGCCTGCAGGAATACAAAAAGGCGTTATAAAATATCATTATATATATATATATATATATATATATATATATATATATATATATATATATATATATATATATATATAAGTGTTATATATGAAGATAACACTTATACCGCTTTTAGAAAACATTTATAATAGTGGTTTTTATAACGCATGCAGGAATACAAAAAATAAAATATCATTTATGACACATTTTAGCCGACATAAAAAGGTATTTTTGTTGTAGTTTATTTTTAATAATTTGTTTCTTAGTTAGTATTAGTTTGTTACGGTAACTGTTTAACATTCATTAATCATTAGTGAAGATACAATGTTAATAATCCTTTAACAGATTAATTAGGTAATTAACTAGTATTTCCTATTAATATATTAATTTAATGTACATTCAAAGAAATTATTTGGTAAGTAAATTATTTAATTGATATTTACTATAAGTGATTGTTTTAATTAAAACTTAGTTAATAAAATGATTTTATTAAATTTAATTATTTGTATCTAATAGTTATGTTAATTGTTAAAAAGTCGACAAATTAACTAGTATCTACTATTATTATAATATATATTTAACTTTACATTTTTTTTTCACTAACCAAATATATTTTCGAATTTACCGTAGTCGCGGTCCCAGTATTCCAAGAACAACCTATTTTTGGTTTCAAGAAACAGCTGACCAGTGGAGGCTTTCACATTCTTCCAGTTTGCAGGCAGGCCATGAAAATTCCATCGGCTAGCCACATCATTTGTAACGCATTGCAAGTGTTCTTGGACTGACGATAATTGTTATATGTAATTTGATCGATTCAATTCAAAATGTAACTATCACAAAATATATTAAGCATATTTATGTATGTATATGCCAAATGTTGTCCTTGTAATTACAGATGCATTCAAAAGGAAGACAGCAATGGTGATACTGAAAAGCAAATTTAAAAATTTAAAAATTAAAACGATGCCGTCCTATAAACGAAGTAACAAAGAATAACCAAATACCTAAGCATTTGGCCGGTTGTGCCTTGTGTAATTTCACTTACTAGGGAAATTATAAATAGATGGTGTCGCATTGCACTATGATCTCCATCCCTTGCTAGCTAATTAATTAGAGTACTCTTAATTAACATCAGCAAGCAACAGAGGAGAGGAGAGGCTCGACGAGTTCTTCACAATATTATGGATTGCAAGAGAATAACGCTTCACCTCCTCGCTGCCATCTTCCTTCCTGCAATCGCTTCTGCAACGGACTATGTCGTGGGAGATGACAAGGGTTGGACCCTTGGCGTGAACTACACAGACTGGGCTTGGGGCAAGGACTTCAAAGTTGGTGACAAGCTCAGTATGGATCTCTCTGTCTCTCTTACCTAATTGGAATTCTAATAATTCTAGGAATCTCAATTCAAGAAAGTTAGCCAAATATATGTCATTGGTTCTTAGGAATTTTTGTATACAAATTTGAAGTAGAGAATGGGAATTTTTTTCTATTCCACGAATTTACATAACTCCAATTCCTTGTGTATATGCATTTCAAGGGTTATAGAACTCGGAAATAGTTGAGGCGCTAATAGTAGTTGTTGCTAATATTATGTACGTAATAGCAAAGAAAGTAACTAACTATGTACTGCTTGTTTTTAATTGCAGTCTTCAACTACAAAATTCCCAATCACGATGTCGCCAAAGTGGATGGCCCAAATTTCCGGGCATGCACCTTGCCTACAGGAAATGAGCCTCTAGCCACAGGCATGGACGAGATCCTCATCGCAACTCCAGGAAGGAAATGGTACCTGTGCAGCACGGGTAATCACTGTGAGTCAGGAATGAGGCTCTTCATCAATGTTGTTTCGGACGCGGAGGCACCGTCTCCATCCCCACCTGCTGCTGCTGCTCCTCCGACCAGCTCATCAAGAAAGATCGTGACATTCCAGTACAAGACTCTCGTTGCAGTAGCTGCAGCGGTGGCGATGGCAATCATGGTTTAAGCTACAAGTCGTCATACATTTTTATCTTAAGCATCAGTACTCTGGATATTATCTTCTGTTCTTGGTTGATTTTTTTTTTTTCCCTACTTGTTTGTACCAATGTCACCAGCGAGGATTAAACATTATATGATGTCAGTTGTGGTTTTGCGGGAAACAATTCGATTAACTTGCAATCAAATACGTCGATCAACCTTCGCATTTTTCACTTTTTTTATGTTTTAAGGTTGGGCTCGGTACGCAGAATTTTTTCCATAGATCACTTTCCCATGGGAATAAATTGTTTCTAGTTCAAATTCGTATCCAAGTTCGGTCGAGTCTGGGTTCATGTCGGATCACGTTCGAGTCATGTCAGTTTGTGTCCAGTTCAGGTCAGGATAAAATATTTATAATGTAAATAGGATCTGAACCTCATTCTATTGAATACCACTCTATCATCTTAACCATACACCAAACCATTACAAACATAGAGTACCAACTATATATATATATATATATATATATATATATATGTATATATATATTGTAAAAACCACATATATAAATAACGGAGTCCACAAGGGACGCAAAAATCCCGTTACAAAAGGCCGAATAGCAAACCAAGTGGGGGAAAAACCCAACCCAACAATTGGTTGTTATCTGCGCAGGACCAAGCCCGCACAAAACCAAACAAACCTAATAAAACAAAAGGAAAGCCCAACAAAAGAAAACCTATCGAGACACTGGGGGAAAAGGAAGAGCGAGCTTTGTGCACTTGCTGGCCGATCTCCGCAATGAGTTGGGGTGGAGAGAGATATACACCCTCATAGCGATGTTTGTTCCTATTTTTTCAAACGACCCAGATGATAGCACTGGCGGCGGTAGGGGCTTGGATATCACCGGCACTTCCTCCCCAAGCATACAGTCGCTCTTGGAATGACACAGCCTTATGCTCGATCCCAAGCATGCGAGCAAAATGGGACCACACATGCTGCACCGCAACGCTATCGTGGAATAGATGATGAATAGATTCCACCGATGGGGCTGAACAGCAATGACAAGAAGAGGCGTGGAAAAAACCGATGGATTGAAGGCTGTCGTCGATGGGAAGAATGTTCCTGATCACGCGCCAAAGCAAAATGCTCCACTTCTTCGGAACGGAGGAAGCCCATACAGGGAAGGGGCCGAGGGGGCTGAGCAAAGGGATGTGGACGATGCGTCGAGCGACGGAGAAAAGGACGCCGTCATTCGCAACCCGCACCAGATTGGAAAGATTCTGCGCCAGAGGAAGAGGGAGCTGGATTGTAGCGCTGCTCCCGTACACTTCCTGGAATGGAGGTTCGCCAGAGCGCCTGCCCTTGATGAGATGTCTCCAGATGGGGGAGGCATTGTTGTTCGACATTGCCATGGCTGGGTGGGAATGCATGAAGTATTTCTTGCTCAAAAAGTGACTCTACAGCTTGTTGCACGACCGGAGTCCCCACCAAAGTTTGACTGACGCCGCCTTAACAGATTCGAGGAGACGTTGTGATCCCCCATGCCTCCTTCGATACATGGTTTAGCCACAGCGGACCAGCTCGCCCACCTCCGCCTCGTGCACCCCTGCATCTGACCCCAATAAAAACTGCTAAAAATGTTCTCGTGAATAGCAAGTACCTTCTTAGGGAGTGAGCACGCTGAGACAATGTAGATTGGGATGTATTTGAGCACATGGCGAATCAGGGTCAGCCGCCCACCAGTAGACAGCGTGTTGTTGTTCCAGCTCCCACCCAATTCCGAATCTTAGAGATGAGAGGATCGAAGAGAACTGCTTTGGTTTTACCGCAAGATATCGGGCAGTCGAGGTAGAAGAACAGAGGAGATAGCACTTCTAAACCCAACGTTGCTGAAAGAGATTGACGTAATGTTTGGGATGCAGATTCGTGAGTGTGCGAACGACACTTCGACCGATTCACTTTCTGACCGAATGTGCTTTCATACGAGCGAAGGATCAAGTTGAGGCGTCTGACCGCCCGCTTGTCGCCGGAGGAGAAGAGGATAACGTCATCCGCGAAGACTAGGTAAGAGATGATCGAACAACCGCTGATGGTCCGGAAACAGTCGTTGGGTTGTTCGAATGCTGACGCGCTCAGATTTCTGCTAAGGGATTCGGCCGACAGGATGGAGAGAGAGGATGATAGGGGGTCACCTTGTCGAACTCTGCGAAATGCTTTGAAGAAACCACGTGTTTCTCCGTTGATGACGGTTGAAAACCAAGTGTTGCTGATAGCCCGCCAAATTGAGCTAATCCACCCTTCGAAAAAACCATACGACGCAGAACATGAATCAAATATTGCCAATCAACTCTGTCGTAAGCGTGTTCCATATCGATTTTGACGGCAATGTTTTTTCCTCTATTAAACTGACCCAAGGTGCTCACAAGTTCTTGAGTTAGCAAGATGTTGTCGACGATGTTGCGACCTTGGACAAACCCACTATGTTCTTCGAAGATGAGCCACGGGAGAAGGGGAGCCATCCGATTAGTGATGACTTTGGAGCATATTTGTTAAAATAGTTACAAAGACTAATCGGACGGTAGTCCTTGAAAGAGGTGGGATTGTTGCACTTCGGAATAAGGCTAAGTAGAGTACTGGAGATGGATTTGGGAAATTAGATACCTTGATGAATGCTCGCACCTCCGCGACCACTTCTTCCTGGATGATATCCCAACAACTCGTGTAAAAGGCACCAGTAAATCCATCGAGGCTAGGCGCGATGTTTTTATCCATGCTCTTTGTAGCTCAAAAAACTTCGTCAATCGAGATAGGAGCTAAAAGTGTTGCGTTGTCTTCTTCTGTAATTGTCGTAGGAATGGCTTCGATGAAGTGAGGGTCCAAGGCAATGACTCATTTGGAGAAGCGTTCGGAGAAGTGGGCGACCGAAGCTTGGCCGATGTCTTCTTTGGTCGAAAAGTGTTGGCATTGTCGTTGACTAAAGAGTGGATAGTGTTTTGGTGGGGTCATTGTTTAACACAGTTGAAGAAAAACTTGGAGTTCTTGTCTCCGTCAAGTCCCATTTGATACTAGACTTTTGCCGCCAATAATCTGCTTCAATGGCAATCCGCTGTTTGAGGAGAGCTTTGGATGCATTGGCGATGGCTCGCTTCTCCGGGGACGGGTCCAAACCGAAGGCAAGTTCATCTCGGTCCGCTACAGTCTCGTCGCTTCTCACCTCTTTGAAAATATCGCCAAAGGTGGCATGGCTCCATGCGCTTAAAGCTTTGCGAGTAGACTTGGTTTTCTTTGCTATGGAGATCAGCGGGTTGATGTGAGATGGACAAGAGGTCCAAGCATTTCTGACAGTAGCTAGGAAATCTTTGTGTTTGGTCCACAAGTTCAGAAATTTGAACTGCTTCTTGCTTCTAGCCTGGGAAATTTTGCTGACGAAGAGAAGAGGCGAGTGGACGGTTCGATTAAGATGATGAACTGTAGACGAGTGTGTGGCGGACGACCACGCCGGGTTTATTAATATGCGGTCTAATCTGGATTGCTGATGATGGCTGTCATCTCGATGGTTGGACCAGGTAAACTCGTTACCTGAGATGGGGATGAAGCTCAAATGGGCATCGAACGTAAACTGGTTGAATTTGGAGATGGTGTCCTTGATAGGCGAACGCCCCCCGTTCTTCTCGAATGTAACAAGAATCGCATTGAAGTCCCCTCCATAAATCCACGGGGTGTCGGGGTGAGCGTATTTCATCTGCAGAAGGTGATCACAAAGGTCACATCTGCTATGTAAGGTGGAGCCTCCGTGAAAAATGGATAGAATGGTTATGTGGCAAAATCTAGGATGGAAGAATTCGATGGAAGTAGCTTGGGCCAAATTTCCATAAGATTAGCTTGGATGGTGCCGTCATGGAAGATCCATATTTTGTTGTCACTGGCAAAAGCGTTGCTGAATTCGAGCTTGAGCTTGAAATATTCAATCCGATCTTAGTGAACTTTAGTTTCGATCAATGCGAGAATAGAGAAGGAGTGGAGTTTCTTGAGCGCTTGAGGTGGTTAATCGTACACTTACCCGCTATACCTCTGGCGTTCCATACTAGGATGCTTAACATTGGGATGGGGGAGGGAAGGTCGACCGAGTTTCGATGCCGATCGGAGAGTCATCGGTATAGCTGTAGATTTCTTCTTTATGCGGCTTTTCTTGAACAATTTAGTAGAGAGCTTCGGATGGTTGCTTCTGAGCAAAACCGTTGCTGCATTGCACAGCTTGAATGAATGAGCTGGGGGTAGATGACAACTGGAGCTAGGATTATGAGACGCACTGTCAGTCGTCGTTGTGAGGATGTTGGCAGGCTGTTGGGGATTGGAAATGAAGCTGCTCTTTGCGATGATGGGTTGACTGGGGGACATAAGGGGGCTACGAAAGTGGAAGAGATCTTGGTAGGGGAGGGGTGATGATGAACTGCTACAATAGAACAGTCTGGATGGCTAGAGGAAGGGTTGGGGATGACTTTGGACGGGGTGATTCGCTCGGAGGCGATAGAGTTTAGGATCTGTGGGATCACCGGGACGCTGCTTAAGTGTGGATTTGGAGACAGATGTTTCAGAGGGGGCTTTGCAGGAAAGGATGCTGAAGAGGGGAGGAGAGGGATTTAGTCGGGTTTCTTCCCTAGTGATCGAGGTGCTCTGAATCTGCTTGGACTTTTTCTTGATTATGGGCTTGTTGAGAGATTAAGGAATGAGCTCTTGGTTGACTTGTTTCCCTTTGTTTCTATGCTGATAACTGACTTCTTGGGGGTTTAGTTGGTTGAGTGTATCGGCAGTGTGTCATAACTTTAATTTTAATTTTTTTTTATGTATTTTAATTAGTTTTAGCCTTTCAAAATTATTTTTCTATATTATTTCTCAAAAAAATAATAATAAATCAAATTCCTTTTTCTTTTTTCCCTCATGCAAATGCAATTTTGCATTTTATGACTTCCACATTAGGTGGCATTCATGCATAACAAGGAGGCCAAATGGCATTCACCCCTCATGACAAGCTCAACGGGGTATTTTGGTCTTTTCATAATTGCACCTTTCTTTTATATGAAGAGAATGGAGAATGAAAATTCTTTATTCTCCCATTCAATCACCAGGTACACTCTCTCTCTTCTCCTTCTTTTCTTCCTTTTTTTTCCATTCTTCCATTCTTTTTCATCTTCTCCTCTTCCCTCCCCTTCCTTTAATTAATGCTGCTGTTGCTGCATTTAACTACTGCTGCTGCTGTATTTGCTGCGGTCGCCGGTCGACCCCCCCCCCCCCCCCCCCCCCCCCCTTATCTCTCAATCCCTCTTCACTTTTTTTCCTTCCTCTTCACTCTTCATTCTTCCAATTCCTTTCTTTTCCTTCCCATTTCATTTCAAAATTATTTTTGGGTTTGTGATTAACCCTCTTTTTTTCAATTTTCTTGCCCTAGGTTCTGATTTGGGCTTAGGAAGGAAATTTCTCATAGGGAAAGTAACCAAGGAGCAAGGCAAGCCCTCTCTCCTCCTTTCTCTTGAATTGTTCCATAATGATTGTCATTTGTTCTTGAATTTGTACGATAAATACAAGTATGTTTATATTCTGAATTTCTCATAACTATGGATAATTTCAACCATTAGGCAATATGATGCGCTAGTATATTATTGTGTACGTGTATATATATATATATATATATATATATATATATATATATATATATATATATATATATATATATATATATATATAGAGAGAGAGAGAGAGAGAGAGAGAGAGAGATATTTTTCCCTTGTAATGATATTTATGCATGAAACCTAACCAAATGTATGAATGCATATACATAGATACACTTGACATATATATATATATATATATATATATATATATATATATATATATATATATATATATATATATATATATATATATATATATATGTATGTATTTATTTTGACAATTTATATGTAACCTTCTCTATTTGAGAATTTGTTTAAATTAGCTTTTCTTAATTTTCTTGAAATAATAAGGTTCATTTCAATTATGAAATTTTTGTAACTATTGACAAAATCCAACCATAAGATATATAATGTACTTATGAGCCTAAGAATTGTAGAGATCCATGCATAGACTTTTGCATTTCAAATCTTGTTGTGTTTGTGTGTGTGTGCGTATATATATATATATATATATATATATATATATATATATATATATATATATATAGAGAGAGAGAGAGAGAGAGAGATAGATAGATATTATCCGTGGATTAATCTTTAAGCATGAGACCTACGTACTTGTATATGTGTATACACATAGATACTCTATACACATCTTGACATACACATGCACAAATTTATTGACATATTGACATTTTCTTGTGCGTAGAACTCAACCAATTCTTGTCACAACTTATAACTTTAACATTTTTCACTTCAAGGAGAATTAATATATATACGGATTTTATGTTTTTGCTTAAATTGTGTTTACTTGGGTTATATAGCTAAGTAGGATTGTTCTAGCAAATTAACTTGATATTTCAGTTCTGTCCAAACTTTTAATTAGGCTTAAAAACACCTTTTTGTCATGAAAATATGGTTTAAGCTGAATTTTTTTATACCGGTTTACTAGGGTAGCTACGTGTAGTGCCCCGACCCGCAAGATGCCTTATGATGGATGGTTGGTTCGATGAAGCCTTGTTGGACTTGGGATTATGCGAAGGATCGCTTGGAAGACTATGCGATCGTGGCAGGAATCGTCCTATGAATGTGAGTAGTATTGAACCCTTCAAAGATCCTTTAGCTTCACGCTTAAAATAAGGATGAGTATGCTATGTTTCTAGTTGAGTTTGTTCAATAACACCTTACATGGAATTTGGAAAGATAATAAAAGATAATAATCACATGAACGTAAACTGTTGTGGCTAAGTGAATTGTATGCTTGTACGCTGTTGCGATGAATTGCATGACAGGTGAAGGCAAAGTCCCAAATACTTGGGCAGGTGAGTATATCGAGCTTTGGCTCAATGAATAGATGGCAATACAGATGTTAAGACCCAAGTACTGGGCAGTGAGTATGCTTGAATTGCATTCAAATGAATGAATGCTAAACAGATGCTAAGCCCCAGGAATTGGGCGGTGAGTACATTAAGTTTGGTTGGAAAGATGTTTGGTATCAAAGATGTGGCAAGGCATTGGGTAACAATATTTTATTATCCTGTCACCGATGTAGAATGTTGATTACGCCAAGACCCTGGATTGGGCAGATGATAATGTGAGCATTGGCTCAAGGCAAAATGGCTAGATGGCTAGATGGCAAGATGGCAATACGAATGAGAATGATGGTTTTGCTTAGTTTTCCTTATCATGCATTATATGTTTTCTTCTTAGATAAGTTGCATATAGTTGCATGGTCATGGACAACTTGTCGACAAGGTGGTTTCTCGAACGGTATTCCTGGGCCATGGAACCCGGTTCGTCCTAGGGGAAACCAATGCCGAAGTAGTGGCAGTGCTGAAGTAGTAGCACGGTATACAGGACTTGCAGTGGGGCTAGCTACCTGCACTGGCAAGGGCGCTGTATACCTGTAAGACGGTCCAGGATGGCGTGTCGCCAGTGACCTTCATATAGATAGGTCAGGTGCTAATGATGTCTTATGCAGGCAGAGTAAGTTATTACTCAAATACAGGGAAGGATGTCGGCTGTTGGTAAGAATCACCTGAACGGTGATATTCATATTGAATCATGATATTGTTTCTAACAATGTCTTGTGCAGGCAGAGTAAGTATTATAAATGTACAGGAATGGCTACACGACCGTGGGTAAGTATCACCAAAGGGTGATAACAGTATGCTTTAAATTATGTTGGCTATGAGATTTGCATGCTTTACTTCTTGTCGGCTATAACATGAAATTGACCCTAAGGCAACAAGAAAGATCACTGTTAATAATGTTCTATAACATGATTACTTAGTGTTGTCTTCTTAGGTGAGTTGGGCCAGCACCGCTCGCCAGTACATTGATGATGTACTGACCCACGTTGTGGGCAATATTACAGGTGTTTGCTTGGGGGAAATCCTGTGAATCAGTGCTTGGCATCGATGAATCGGATGGGTGTGCAGAAGCTCCTCTTGCAAGACGATGTCTTCTGCTATACGGGACATAATGTATGGAACATGGGAACTCAGTCATACCAGTGAGATTATAGCCATATTGGCAAGTTCATTGTAAAGAAGTCGGTATATTCATTTGTAGCCTAGAGGGCAAGTGTATACATTCAGTTGGCTATTCAAAAGTCTTGTAAACAGTTGTAAACTCTGTATTCTGCTGCAAGTCTTGTAATCCATTTTGATTATCAATAAAGAGATACATTTCTATATAAATTGTGTGACTTCAATTTATCTGCTTAGTTTCGCTGCATTGTCGATGTTTTCTAAGAATTACCAGGAACTGTAATGGTTTTGCCTTGTACAAGTGCAATCTAGACTTGTACGACATCACGCCCAGTGGCTAGTTTTCGATCCTCCGGGATCGGGGCGTGACATAATGGTATCAGAGCACGGCTTTACGTCCTTGGATTCCTATTCGATTTGTTTCGAATCAATGTTGCTACTAAGATGATTCTAAGCTGCTTCCGTGATGATTCAAAGATTGCTTCCGCGATTATTCAAAAGTTGCTTCCGCGGTGAATCAAAGTTGCTTCCGCGAATACTCAAAGTTGCTTCCGCGATGAAATCAAAGTTGCCTCTATGATGATTCATAGTGCTTCTGCGATTCTTCTGTGTTGCTTCCAAACTATTCTATGTTGTTCCCTTGACTGAAAGTCCGTTGATCATTCTAACCTCTCACTGGGTGTTCCATACAATAAGTCTAAATATGTGGGCTGTGATATGTATGCTTTGTTGAATTTCTAAAAGATACCAAAAAGAATAACAATGATGCGATGCGTAAGTTTGTGATGTATGCTGGATGTCTTATGTGTGGGATTCTTTGAATCGATTGTTATGCAGCAATCGACAGTGGGTGATGGCATGGTATGTTGGAACAGAATGTGCATGGATTTCAGTGAATGGGAACCGACAGAATCATGAGTCGGTATTTGTGGTCAGCATAACCACTACAGGATGGATTGTCCATGTTAGACGTTGGTTTGATGTGAGAGAATATTGTGTCGGAATGGCTTGAGCTTTGAGTGGTATATTGTGTATACCCTCGTAGTGATAAGATGTCCCTTGACCCTTGATGTGTCTATGATTTTGTGATTGCCTTACCTATAAGGTAGTAGATGGTATCGAATCGTAGCTGAGCTTACGATTGATACATGTTGGCTAGGCGTGTTCCTTGATTGTTAAGTTGGATGACCATTGTGAGATTTTGATGTGTTCAGATGAACCATCGCTAGACCTTGTCGGTTAGCATTAAGCTGGGTAATAAGAGAATTAAGAATATGAAATGATGCCTTGGTTGGGAAAGAAAAGAATTTCAGATTCAGGCGAGTACTTGAATCAGTTGGGTAGAAGGATTGTAGGCTTGGTAACGATAGTGTGGTGTTGCTATCGAATGATTTTACGGGAATAACTATGGACCGAATATTGAACGATGTTGGAATTGAGTTAAAGAAATCGCATGTTGGATATCGATAGAACTGATGGTAATGTTAGACGCTTATCGGGATGTTGCGAATGATTTAGAAGATGCAGAGAGTTGCATCGACGACCGAAAAGTTAGAGAATGGGCTTGTGGAATAGATGATTTTAGCACGTGGTGCAGTATGCTTGAAGGAAATTGATGTCCCGAATTAACAAGTTATGACCCTTGACTATTTTGAGGCATAGAGAATGGGTACTTGTCCCTCGATGTACGAAAGAGTATATGTTTCTTACGAGAGTCGAATGGCTGGAACACAAATAAGTATCGAGGTGCAGCGATATGTAATAGACCCTGTCGGTAGATGATGTTGTCACATGAATAACAAGTTGGGTGGAATATAGAATTATTGGATTACGACTTAGCCGATGAGTTATGTCATGTCCACTAAGATAACCGATATATGATGTGAGATGATTGGTGCTATAGAGATTGGATTGGTGCATGAATAGTAAATCTTCTTATGGAATCAGAAGAAGATGATACAAAACTAATATTGATGGTTAACGTGAATTGCTAAGAGATGACCGTATTGGTGTTAGAAAATTTATAAATGATGCCTCGGAAGAAATATGATTATAGTTACCTTATTTTTATTGGTTAAAAGAGTACGGACCGTATCGATGATCTAAGAATGTAGGAAACGAATATGTCGCAAAGAGACCGTAGGAAAGAGATCATAAGTGATAAAGTATTGAGATAACAATATCGGATGATGATTCAGAATAGTTGACCCGATTGAATAGACATATGAGTACGATATGAGGATGCAAGTCGGATTGAACAAGTGATGCTATGTCTATGCAAGTTGGAAATTGAAATCTTGGATACTCGATTAAGGAATTTTATATGATAGCTTCGAGATTGGCCCATAGAGTTGTGGGATAGAATTATTGGATAGAATTGTCGGATAGATTTTGTCGGTTGCGGGTAAGTCTAGAATGAGACTTCATTGGGTATGACTCGAGTATGAGTACGGGTAGAAAGACTTGACCCTAGACTGTTGGCTAGTTGCCTAGATTGTCGGTTGGTTGCCTAGATTGTTGGCTGGTTGCCTAGAGTGTCAGTTTGTTGCCTAGATTGTTGGTTGCTTGCTTAAGTCTCAGATTGGTTGGCTATGTTCTTCAGTTGTCCATGTTGGGTATAAGTTCATAAGATTGGGGTGGTGTCCCATGTCCCTAAGTTGGTCAGACCATAGAGTTGCCCTATGTTGAGAATTGGTTGCCTCTAAGATAAGAGATAAGTATGTCCCTGATAGCTACTCATCTTATATGGGTTAGCTGAATGTCTGGTTTAGCTTAGATTAGCTGACCGCAGAGACTTGATTGTATGCTAAGTTGACTATTGGAAAACCGTAGGATGTCCCTATTGGTGTTGCGTGAGTATAGTTGGAATGAATAAGATATGTTGGAAGGTAGGCTTTGGAATTGAATAGATATTTGGGAAATTTTGATGTTATAATGTTGGATGGGATGACGGATCATGTTGGTTTTGGAAATTGAGTTGCTTTGGTTGAAATGTTGGGAATTGTTAGAGCTGGTTGGATTGGTTGATTGATATTGAGCTGCAAAAAAATTGTTGGTAGTGCTTTGAGATAGTTGGAATAATTTCATTGACCGGATCAAGATTGAGGATAAGTGTAATGACGGAATTGGATAGTGCATGTAGCCGAGATCGGCGAATGTGAATATGAATGACCCTCAGAATTAATGTTGCTGGAATATGATAGTTGCCTATACGAGAGGATAATATGTTGGCTTGATCAATACGAAGAAATATTTGAGTACAATGAGAAATGTTACTAGAGTGGGATGATGGTACAATTTGATGGATGAATCATGATCGAGAAATTTACAAGTTGCAAACAAAGTGTATGGATGCGAACGATAATGAGTACAAGATTTGATCAACGAGAATCGGGGTATCGAAATAAAATATGGCAATAGGATTTATCAATTTTGGTGGCATGGATGACAATGAACTTGAAAGGAATACTTGATACATCTAAGTCGGAATATTTTGGAAATTTTGGATCGGTTGAGGAAAATTTCTCGAGTTGGAATTGGCGACATCTGTTGCGTTATTGGTTGGTCGGGATATTGAATAAACAAGTGGGATTATAAGAGATGCTTGAAAAGAATTACTGATGTTCGAAAAGGAAGGTATACCATAGCTCGTTCGTTTTCTCTATCACTGAACTTGGCTGAAGTGCATGTATTTCGGGGACGCAAAAAATATGTGTATGATTCCAACTAAGTGGTATGCTGAATTCAAACGAAGCCACGGGAAGGATTATCATGTGCTAAGGATTTGCACAAGTGTCGGAGGAAAGATCAAGATGGTAAACTATGTTGAATCAATTTGGGATGCTGTAACGAGATGGTACATTACTTGAAAATCATTCGAGAGATTGCGGAGAAATAGTAAATGGTGTAAGTTGATCGTTGAGAAGTTTTATGAAGAGTTGGTTGAAATTTTGGGGATGAGTTTTGTTTTAAGTTTCGAGGACAAAACTTTTTCTGGGTGGTATATATTATAGTGCCCCGACCCGCAAGATGCCTTATGATGGATGGTTGGTTCGATGAAGCCTTGTTGGACTTGGGATTATGCGAAGGATCGCTTGGAAGACTATGCGATCGTGGCAGGAATCGTCCTATGAATGTGAGTAGTGTTGAACCCTTCAAAGATCCTTTAGCTTCACGCTTAAAATAAGGATGAGTATGCTATGTTTCTAGTTGAGTTTGTTCAATAACACCTTGCATGGAATTTGGAAAGATAATAAAAGATAATAATCACATGAACGTAAACTGTTGTGGCTAAGTGAATTGTATGCTTGTACGCTGTTGCGATGAATTGCATGACAGGTGAAGGCAAAGTCCCAAATACTTGGGCAGGTGAGTATATCGAGCTTTGGCTCAATGAATAGATGGCAATACAGATGTTAAGACCCAAGTACTGGGCAGTGAGTATGCTTGAATTGCATTCAAATGAATGAATGCTAAACAGATGCTAAGCCCCAGGAATTGGGCGGTGAGTACATTGAGTTTGGTTGGAAAGATGTTTGGTATCAAAGATGTGGCAAGGCATTGGGTAACAACATTTTATTATCCTGTCACCGATGTAGAATGTTGATTACGCCAAGACCCTGGATTGGACAGATGATAATGTGAGCATTGGCTCAAGGCAAAATGGCTAGATGGCTAGATGGCTAGATGGCAATACGAATGAGAATGATGGTTTTGCTTAGTTTTCTTTATCATGCATTATATGTTTTCTTCTTAGATAAGTTGCATATAGTTGCATGGTCATGGACAACTTATCGACAAGGTGGTTTCTCGAACGGTATTCCTGGGCCATGGAACCCGGTTCGTCCTAGGGGAAACCAATGCCGAAGTAGTGGCAGTGCTGAAGTAGTAGCACGGTATACAGGACTTGCAGTGGGGCTAGCTACCTGCACTGGCAAGGGCGCTGTATACCTGTAAGACGGTCCAGGATGGCGTGTCGCCAGTGACCTTCATATAGATAGGTCAGGTGCTAATGATGTCTTATGCAGGCAGAGTAAGTTATTACTCAAATACAGGGAAGGATGTCGGCTGTTGGTAAGAATCACCTGAACGGTGATATTCATATTGAATCATGATATTGTTTCTAACAATGTCTTGTGCAGGCAGAGTAAGTATTATAAATGTACAGAGATGGCTACACGACCGTGGGTAAGTATCACCAAAGGGTGATAACAGTATGCTTTAAATTATGTTGGCTATGAGATTTGCATGCTTTACTTCTTGTCGGCTATAACATGAAATTGACCCTAAGGCAACAAGAAAGATCACTGTTAATAATGTTCTATAACATGATTACTTAGTGTTGTCTTCTTAGGTGAGTTGGGCCAGCACCGCTCGCCAGTACATTGATGATGTACTGACCCACGTTGTGGGCAATATTACAGGTGTTTGCTTGGGGGAAATCCTGTGAATCAGTGCTTGGCATCGATGAATCGGATGGGTGTGCAGAAGCTCCTCTTGCAAGACGATGTCTTCTGCTATACGGGACATAATGTATGGAACATGGGAACTCAGTCATACCAGTGAGATTATAGCCATATTGGCAAGTTCATTGTAAAGAAGTCGGTATATTCATTTGTAGCCTAGAGGGCAAGTGTATATATTCAGTTGGCTATTCAAAAGTCTTGTAAACAGTTGTAAACTCTGTATTCCGCTGCAAGTCTTGTAATCCATTTTGATTATCAATAAAGAGATACATTTCTATATAAATTGTGTGACTTCAATTTATCTGCTTAGTTCCGCTGCATTGTCGATGTTTTCTGAGAATTACCAGGAACTGTAATGGTTTTGCCTTGTACAAGTGCAATCTAGACTTGTACGGCATCACGCCCAGTGGCTAGTTTTCGATCCTCCGGGATCGGGGCGTGACACTACGTGCTAGCTTTACATGTCTTCAATTTTTTTTATATATCCTTGATAAGCTTAAACGGTACATAGTCAATAAGAGTTTCCTAGAATTATTTTATTACTAATCATCATCTTGTCTTTGACTTACTTAGCGTATTTGATAAAGCTTTGCAACCCAAGAATAAATGTCGCTTGCTTGCCAAGGTAAAAAAGCTATTTTATTTGTATAGCTTTATATAAATGCGTGGCCTGTGTTGAGAGTTGCTCTACCGAAGGGGTCGGCGTACCCGGATATCTTATATTGCGTGTTGCCGGTGTTGAGGGTTGCTCCATCGAAGGGGTCGGCGTGCCCATATATTATTATTTGTATTTATGTTTTCTGAAAATATTTTTGGGTCAGTAAATACAAAGGAGACTCTGCCGAAATTTTTAAGAATTTTCGTAGATGGTCTTTTTCCGAGTTTTCGAACTTTTTAGAAACTCTTAACCTAAGTTCTAGATCATGGAACCATCCATCTCCGATCTATAACATCGGAGGGATTCTTGGAAATCATTATCCAAATTGATACTTTGGAATTTTCCTTGGACTGTCATAGTTTCGGAAAGGACGAAACTATTACTTGAATGCGACTTGATTTTTAAGATTCCCGTTTAAGGGATATTTTCTATGGAATCCGAATGTCTAGAATAGGTTACATTGGGATGGGAGAGAAACCATTGGATCACACCCGGTTGACTTCTTTGTAATATGATTTTTATTTTTTGTACTGATCAGTCCCTGATACAGTGTTCGTGCAGCCGCACGAATATCCGGGGTGAGGCTTAGCTCACTTTTTTGATAGCAATTGGACATCCAGGCCCTGAGTTTCAGCTCAGCTATCCATTTGTACATTACCTTGAGTTTTAGCTCAGAATACTTATTAATTCATTAGATATCCAGGCCCTGGGTTCAGCTCAGCTATCTAATGAATGGGTTTGATATACTTGGAAAAGTCCAAGTCATACGAACTTCTTGTTATAACACATGATGCGATGATTCGATCCAGTTGATTCAAAAACCACTCATGATATTATCTTGCTTGTAATCACATCAATATGTGATAGTACAGACGGCTGGAGAATCTAAGCACCAACCCATTTTGTACGAGCCTAATCCCGGGCAAATGGAGTTATTGTTGAGATGCTAGACGAGTGTGTGTGATCCAGAAAGTTTCTCTAAATTGCATTTAGGTCTAGAAAGTTCTTGTTGTGTCCTTTGTAACATTATTTTGAGAACTACTTACTTCTTGACTGATATCACAAGGTATGAGTTTAATTGCTCTAGTTACTATATTTTTGTTTTTACTTGTATTATCATTCCACATTCATAACTTTCTTCTTTGACTGAGGGCTTGCTCGTCGTATTGACGACCTAGTTTTGTTCACTAGGGATTGATGAAGATCAAGATGTGGATCAGGCGTACACCGAGAACGAACTCTATGAATGATGTGGAACGGATGGAATGTAGCTTCATTTTGAGAACACCTTCAATTATGTAAATTATGTGTTTGAAGACAATGAATCAAATATGTATAATATGTGTTTTGATGAATCTAGACCAAGTATGTAATATTTCTGGATAAATAATTGTTATGTCAATTGTGGAATTTCTGTGATTATGCCTTATATCTATGCCTATCCGGGAACTTACGAGCGACAATCGCAGGGTACAATACGATATTCATTGTACAGTTGCGTAGCCTGGGGAGAAGTATCACGTGCCTCGAGTAATCTTGGGAACCGGGACGTGACACGTCTCTTTTGGTTGGTGGCCCATGCAGGTCTAGATGAAAGGTTAGGTTATAGGTTAAGGAGATTGTATAGGTACATATTAGATATTCTAAGGACTTACTTGAGCTACCCTAGGACAGAAGTAATTAAATTGAAGATTTAATTCATAATTGAAGAATCGAGGATTTCACAAAGGTTTGGGGATATGAAGGGACTATAATTGAATGGGAGTAAGCTTCCGAACTAGACTATTAGTTTTCCCCATGAACAGCTATGATGTAGTTTTTGGAATGGATTAGTTAATATCAACATCGACAATTATTGATTATGGGCAAGGAGAAGTTCAGTTTTCCTTACCCAGTAGGAAGTTGCATAAATTTGTTAGAGCTCAGAAGGAGTTTAATAAAAAGGAGTTAGAGAAGTTTGAATTAAGGACTCTCCAAGACCAAGTAATAGTGGAATGGCCAAGAGTTGTGGATGAATTTAAAGATGTATTCCCTGATGAGTTACCCTGATTACCACCGGATAGGACTGTCGAATTTAGTATTAATTTAATTCTTGGAGCTGCCCCTATTGCTAAGAAGATATATCCAATGAATAAGGATAGCAGAATTAAATAAGCAATCAAGGAATTGCTGGCTAAGGAGTTTATAAGACCTAGTATTTCTCTATAGGGAGCACCTGTGCTCTTTGTAAAGAAAAAGGATGGGAGTTTGAGATTGGTAATAGATTATAGAGCACTAAATAAAGTAACAATCAAGAATAAATATCCACTCCCTAGGATCGATGAATTATTCGACCAACTTGGAGGAGCGAATGTATTCTCTAAGATAGATCTCAGATCAGGCTATCATCAAGTGAAGATTAAGAATGAAGACATACCAAAGACTGCTTTAAGAACCAGATATGGACATTATGAATTTCAAGTCATGCCTTTCGGATTGACAAATGCTCCGGCCATATTTATGGATCTGATGAATAGAATATTCTACCAATATTTGGATAAATTTGTGATCGTCTTCATTGATGACATATTGATCTACTCGAAGAACGAGGAGGAGCACGAAGAACATTTGAGGATAGTACTTGAGACTCTACGACAGGAAAGCTATATGGAAAATTGAGTAAATGTGAATTTTGGTTTAAAAAAAATTCTTTCTTGGGACACATAGTAAGTGGAGAAGGAATAACAGTAGATCCTAAGAAAATAGAAGCAGTCAAATCATGGCCTACTCCCAAGAATGTAGCTGAGATTCGGAGTTTTGTTGGCTTAGCTGGATATTATAGAAGATTTGTAGAGAATTTTTCCAGAATTGTTGAGCCGCTTACTCGGTTGACTCGGAAGAATGAGAAATTTGTTTGGACTGATAAATGTCAAGCGACATTTGAGGAACTAAAGGAAAGACTTGTCACAACACCAGTACTGGCGTTACCAGCAGGGTCATGACGTTTCAAGATTTACAGTGATGCTTCTGGCAAGGGTTTGGGTTGTGTGCTGATGCAACACGGAAGAGTTATCGCTTATGCTTCGCGATAGTTGAAGGTTCATGAAAGGAACTATCCAACACATGATCTGGAATTAGCAGCTGTTGTATTTGTACTGAAGTTGTGGAGGCATTACTTGTATGGTGAACAGATCAAGATTTACACAGATCATAAGAGTTTAAAATACGTGTTCACCCAAAAGAAGCTAAATATGAGGCAACGCAGATGGTTAGAGTTGCTTAAAGATTTTGATATGGAACTGGAGTATCATCCAGGCAAGCGAACAGAGTGGCAGATGCTCTGAGTAGAAGGCCTAAGGATTTCTTTATGAACACGCCCAAGGAGATATTGGATGATCTCAGGAAGATGGAGATTGAAGTGATATGCCCAGTAGCAGATGGAATCTGGAAAAGTTTACAAATGCAATCTTCTCTAGTGGAGAGAATTAAGGAAGCACAGAAGAAGGATGTAAAGTTGCAAAAATTGTGGAATCAAACTGAAGCTGGAATACAAATTGGGTTGATTAAGCATTCTGATGGATCCTTGAGGTTCGAGAGTTGTTTGTGTGTACCATTTGGAGAACTCCGGACTGAGCTAATGTCTGAAGTACATAGTTCTCAGTACTCCATTCATCCTGGGAGTACGAAGATGTACAAGGATTTGAGGCAAAATTTTTGGTGGCATGGAATGAAGCGGGAGATAGCTAAATTTGTCTCGAAATGTTTAGTGTGCCAACAAGAAAAAGCCGAGCACCAACGGACGGCTAGACTACTGCAACCACTACCAGTACCTGAATAGAAGTTGGAGCATATTACAATAGATTTTGTATCAGGACTTCCAAGGATACAAAGAGGTAACAATACTATATGGGTGATAGTGGATAAACTTACAAAGTCTGCGAGATTTCTACCATTTCGAGTCGGAAAATCTACGGAGCATCTAGCGGAGATGTACATGGAAGAAGTTGTTAGTTACTATGGGGTACCGGTAAGTATCGTCTCAGACAGGGATACTTGGTTTACCTCCAAGTTATGGAAAAACTTGCAAGACAGTCTTGGCAGTCGCCTGAAGTTTAGTTCAGCATATCACCCATAGATTGATGGACAGTCAGAAAGGATGATACAAATTTTGGAAGACATGTTGAGAGTGTGCTGTCTAGATTCAAGGGATCATGGGATGATCATCTACATTTGATAAAATTTTTATATAATAATAGTTATCAGGCCAGCATCAAGATGGTACCATTTGAAGCATTGTATGAGAGAAAGTGCAGGTCACCAATATGTTGGGGTAACGTCGGAGAACGGCAACACCTAGGGCCAGAGTTGGTTACGCAAACTGTAGACATGGTCAAGGCAATCCGAAGTCATCTTCAAGCTGCACAAGATAGGCACAAGATGTGGACAGATAAGCATCGAAGGATCTTGAACTTCAAACCTGGTGATCATATATTTCTGAAGATCTCACCTACTAAAGGAACTATCAGGTTTGGAACAAGAGGGAAGTTGAGCCCAAGGTATATAGGCCCATTCGATGTCCTGGATCGAGTCGACGATGTATCTTATAGATTGGCCTTGCCACCATCTCTAAAAGGAGTCCATGATATTTTTCATGTATCTCAACTACGAAAGTATGTGCCAGATCCTAATCACATATTGGATCATTCAGAAATCACAGTTGGCCCAACTCTCCGCATCGAGAAGAAGCCAGTAGAGATCCTGGATCGAAGACAGAAGATTCTTAAGAACAAGACCATCTCTTTGGTTCGAGTATCTCGGAACAAGGACTCATCGGGAGAGTCTACTTTGGAAAGGGAAGATGAGATATGACAACTTTACCCCTACCTATTCGATGATTAAGGTACCTTAGCACCTTTTCTTTCTTTTCACTTCTCTTTTCCTTAAATTCCGAGGACGAAATTTAATTAAGGTGAGTAAAGTGTCATAACCTTAATTTTTATTTTATTTTTTATGTATTTTAATTATTTTTAGCCTTTCAAAATTATTTTCCTATATTATTTCTCAAAAAAAATATATAAATAAATAAATCAAATTCCTTTTTCTTTTGCCCCTCATGCAAATATAATTTTGTATTTTATGACTTCCACATTAGGTGGCATTCATGCATAACAAGGAGGCCAAATGGCATTCACCCCTTATGACAAGCTCAAGGGGTATTTTAGTCTTTTATACTTGCACCTTTCTTTTATATGAAGAGAATGGAGAATGAAAATTCATTCTTCTCCCATTCAATCACCAGGTACACTCTCTCTATCTTCTCCTTCTTTTCTTCTTCTTTTTTTTTCTATTCTTCCATTCTTTTTCTTCTTCTTCTTCTTCTCTTCCCTCCCTTCCTTTAATTAATGATGTTGTTGCTACATTTAACTACTGCTGCTGCTGCATTTGTTGCGGCTGTGGCTACTGCTAGCGATGTATCGCTGCTACGGCTGCTGCCGTAGGCCGCGCCGCCGGCCGTCGGCCACCGGTCGACCACCCCCCTCCTCTCTCAATCCCTCTTCACTTTTTTTTCTTCCTCTTCACTCTTCATTCTTCCAATTCCTTTCTTTTCCTTCCTATTTTATTTCAAAATTATTTTTGGGTTTGTGATTAACCCTCTTTTTTTCAATTTTCTTGCCCTAGGTTCTGATTTGGGCTTAGGAAGGGAATTTCTCATAGGGAAAGTAACCAAGGAGCAATGCAAGCCCTCTCTCCTCCTTTCTCTTGAATTGTTCCATAATAATTGTCATTTATTCTTGAATTTATATGATAAATACAAGTATGTTTATATTCTGAATTTCTTATAACTATGGATAATTTCAACCATTAGGCAATGTGATGCGCTAGTATATTATTGTGTACGTACGTATGTATATATATATATATATATATATATATATATATATATATATATATATATATATATATTGGCAATAAGATTATTTATTGAAAGTAAAGGAGAGCTCATTACGAGCATTACAAACCGAGCTAGGGTCGAAGACAAAAAAATCGTAACTGGGCCAAAGACAAAAGGCCCAGTACAACAAGTGTTCGAAAGGCCGCACCCGAAATATCGAAAAACCATTGAGATTCGTAATAATTCGAAATTTCGAAAAACAAAATTTCGAAAAAATTCGAAAAAACAAAGGACAGCGAGTGGGAGGGCTCGCAGCCCGATGCGGAAAGCCAGCACGTGGTGGGGGTGGTTAGCGCTCTGCCCCAGGGGGGAAGGGTGAGCGCGCGGCTCGATGAGCCTCGATCCCCCCAGCTGACTGCCCGAGGCCTGGGAACTCCGGCAGGGGGTGCCATAGCTCCGGCGGCGGTGCCAGTCCGACGAGGGGGGAGGCGAGGGAGAGGGGGGAGGGGCGCCTGCGGCCGCCTGGGCCGCACCGGAGGAGAGATCCTGCGCAGAAGGAGAGCAGAGGAGAGGGGGTGGGGGGACTCCAGGGGGAAGCCGAGGCCGGCGGTCTAGGGCTGAGGAGGAGGAACACCGGACTGCCAAGCTCCGACCGACGCGGGGGGCCAACCGGCGAGGGAGGAAGGAGGATCCCGAGGGAGCGCCGGCACGTCCACTTCGGGGAGCTACCGTGAGGGACAAAGCCATAAGGCCGGAGAGGGGACGAGGGAGTTGTCTCCGGTGCCGGAGGACGAGGAGCGAAGGCGACTGGCGACAGGAGTTAGCGGCGCGAGCTCCGGCCGAGTGCCCTAGGCGGTGGAAGGGATTAACAGTAGGGGTGCGACCCCCACTGCGACGCGGAAGGGAGGCCAGCTCCTCCATGGACCGCATTTGGCCAGTGAGCCATGGCCGACAGGACAAGTTGGGCAGGGACGGAGACCCAGTACCACCGCAGGGTGGATGGGTCCTGCCAGTAGGCCCCTGCCGAAGTGGAGGGAGACGGGGCGAGGCGGACGGCGGGAGGGGAGAGGTAGCCCGAGGGAGGCGCTGAGGAAGGGGGCTCCGGGAGGAAGTCCACGGTAGAAGCGGGGGGAGGCACCGGGGGGAGTGCGAGGCAGGGGGAGGAATCCCCGGGGCGGGGGGTGCTCGAAAGGAGAAGGCGCGGAGGAGAGACTCATTGCCGAGGCGGGGAGGGTGGCAGCTAGGGTGGGGGGAGCCTGGTCCTGAGGAGGAGGATGGGACGGTCCTGAACTGGTCGCCGGAGCCGCAGGGACGCCAAGAGTCGCAAGGGGAGGGGGATACCACTCGGGGGGCCGGCTCTGAGAGGGAAGAGCGGAGAGTGGGGCCGCGGCCGGGGGGGGGGGGGGACGGAGCGACGGTTGAGAAGTCAGCCAGGGAGGCAACCGTACGGGGAGCAGAGGCGCAGTGCGCGGGGCAACGGAGGGAGCTTGCGGAGGGCCGAAGAGGGAGGGAGCCGAGGACTGCTGAAGGCGCAGGGCTCGGCGCGGCCAACGACGCCGGGGGCGACGGCTGCACCGAGGACGATAGAGGAAAGGGTAAGGACCACCGCATGAGGGGCAAACCCCAGCCGGAGAAGGGGGTGGGCTCCTCGCGAGAGGAGCGGCCAGGGGATGTGACCGGGGTGGGCGGGGGGAGGTGGCACTCGACGGAAAGGGTGGCACCCATGGGCGGTCGGCCATCGTCCGTGGCCGAGGAGCGGAATGGCTCCTTCGAGAGGAATCCACGCCCACATCCCCTATTATATATATATATATATATATATATATATATATATATATATATATATATATATATAGGGGATGTGGTATATAGATATATATATATATATATATATATATATATATATATCTATATACCACATCCCCTATATATATATATATATATATATATATATATATATATATATATATATATATATATATACCACATCCCCTATATATATATATATATATATATATATATATATATATATATATATATATATATAGGGGCTGTGGTATATATATATATATATATATATATATATATATATATATATATATATATATATATATATATATATATATAAAATATATATATATCCAGAGTTGGATTCCGGCGGGCTGTGCACAAAATCGCCCGTTGAGTGGGATCGCGGGGCCCGTAAAACGGCGTTCCAATTCCACTGTCTCAGAATTGGACCAAACTTGGCATACAGGACTAGAAAATGATATGGTCCTGTTGGCGCAAGTTTCGTCTCGATCTGACGAACGTGCACAAAGTAATTGGGGAATCTGCACAGAGGCCGATACGGGGAGTTTTGACGGATACGTATCAAATTCGTCGCGCACCACGCGACCAATTTAAATTCTGCCAAAGTCCACACGCCCACGAAACTGTTACGCAGCTTTTGATGCTTTCGGTTCGCAACTACGTCACCCGGATTGGCGGGACGCACGTCGTGTGGAAGTTTTTCTAAGTTTTCAAAAACTATTTTTTATATTTTTTCTTGATTTTTGGAACTGTTTTAACATAAATATAACATGATAAAATAATCTATTTAATGGGTTTCGATCCTGGTTAGGTTGTCTACAAATGTGTTCAATGGATTTCGAAAATCCTAACTATTCTGTCCACAAATTCCCTTCCAAAACGGGGTTTTTCAACTGAGACTGTTCTGTTTTCGCTCTATAAAACTAGGTTTTTTCGAGATTTCAACCTCGAATTTCTTGTGATTTGGTCACCTAGATCAATAACTATTTTACAGGAGTCGAGGCCTATGTGTTGTGTTTACAACGTGCTAATTAGTTGGACGAGGCTGGGAGATGAGAGAGAACTTACCTTCAAAGTCGGGCCCTTGCACCACGCTACCGCTGCTCTGTCTATGCAGGCTGTGTGCGGCTTTGTCTCAGGCCGGCGCTCCGCGGTCTCCAGTGCCTCGTGCGGTGGTCTGCCGCCGCTGGTGCGTCGGGTCGCACGGGAGAGGCTGCATAAGTTAGGGTTTCGTCGACTCTCGGTTCTCCCTCTCTATATATTATACGATTATATATAAACCCACTGTTGCTAAAACTTAAGGCTCGGGCTTTGTTTGGGGAATTGCTTGTAGGGGGAAAGGCTGGGCTGCCTGCAGCTGGCCTTGGGCCTGGGCCATGCTGGCTCGGGCTGGGCCTCTGTGGACTCGGTTAAAAAATTGTTTGTTTTCTTATTCCTATTCTTTTTCTTTTATCATAACTCTATATATGTATCTATATATTTTACCAATATATATATATATATAACCCTATCAATATAATATACATATTTACCTATATCAATATACCGATATTAATACATATAACATATCAATATATTATTTCTATACTATATATATACACACATACGCACGTTATATATAATTATTATATGTATATACTAATACACACATATACATATCTACATTATATACACACATTTACTATATCTATATAAATGCCTATTTACATAAATACCTATATGTATACATTACCACATTTACTATATATTTATCTATACGTACACGCATATATACTATATTTATATATATATAAGTACACAATTCATATACTCACACATATGTTACATGACAAACCTCCTGAAATCCAAATAACCTCAATAATAATAATAATATAATATAATAATAATAATAATAATAATAATAATACAATAATAATAATAATAACGAAAAATCAATAAACTAATGGTGGATATACTCTTATGCACAGTCTAAAATCACCTTTAAATAAAATAAATTAATAATAAAAATTTGTACAATTTTTGGGAAGGGGAGCTACGACTAACCCTCGTCCCCTGATGTGACTCGCAGGTTAGCATAACTACTAACCCCTCCCTGATGTGGACTCGCAGGTTGCTTCAAGATTTAAGACAGGAGGTAAATCAGTTCCGTTATGACTTATTCATCCTATGACACTGAGCGACTCAGTCCAAGTACAAGTGATGAAACGACAAGGCCCAATCACGATACACGAGAAACCAATCCAATATGAACTATAAAGCTAATTATAAACAAGGCTATATATTACTAGCATGCATGATATACAAACCACAAAATAACAATCAACTAGTAAACTATATAATAATATAATATACATGTAAATAAACTGTAGAGGGAGGCAGGTATCGTGCCTGGAGATTGCACACAGATCCAACAAAACAGTCAACTACCAAGCCATGACGTCCAAGTCCTCACAACTTTCTCCGAAAGCTAAAATAGACATTGCCAACTTCTCAGAATAGTCATTTAGCTAGGATTGCCTGTCCTTAAGTCCAATTCTGGACACAAGGACAAAACGGTAATTTCGGGCCAAATGGTGTCCGCCGTTGGACCGTTTTGCACCGAAAAAATGTGCCAGA
>JANAVB010036420.1:7789467-7816532 GCA_029216955.1 Iris pallida | reverse complement strand
CCTGGAGGAGATCAACAGGTCCTCAGAGGGATGTAACAAGATACATAAAGAACATGCCACATAACTGAATATATATAATATGTCATCAAACACAAGTAAAGTAAAATAGTCCCAATTGTAACAAGATCCAACATCTCATCATCGAAGCAGTGGACTACCCCTACAACTAAACAAGGACAAGGGTTAGTACACTATATCGTGATGCGACATTATCCCAAACTATTAATGGAACGGGATGATATGACATTGACGAGGGTTACCTAACCATTCTAATGTGTTTATGCAGTTAAGAACAAACCTTCAACGCATGGGCACTCTGGCTCAGGTGCAGGAACTTAGGTATTATCCCATCAGGATACCAGGGACCTCAAAGCATAACATTCCTCGACTGTCAGAGGCTAGTAGGAAATCAGGTATCAGGATCCAGGATCGTATCTCCAGCGGAGATAACCGGCAATAATAGAAAAGTGCATACGTGGCCCATGCATTAAGGAACTGTTCTTAGTAGAGTCACATCCATGACTCATATACCTCTACTAACTGCCAAGTCTTCTAACCTGCCTCTATTAGCAGTTAGCCCTAACACATGCGCACAGGTGATCAGCCATCATGCAAGTACCTCTACATGCTACTTATCTCACATATATCTCGTGGTACAACTATTTCAAGGTTTATGCTATACACTACAAATGGCAGTCCCTTAACTCTAGGTCCATATGCAATCAAAGGATAATAAGTAAAGTAAAACTAATATCACTTAGTAGGCAATAAATCAGGAACTGTAATAATGGTACAACTAAAAGAATTGGAAATAAGTAAACAGTGATATGCAATAATAAAAATGCAGACTAAATATAAGCAGTAAATATGGCAAGGTATCTTGCCTGAGGTTGTGTGCAAAAAGGGCAACGTCCAATAGCTCGAACCGTCAGAATAATGAAGCGATGAAAGCCAAATTTTGCATACGTCCTCGGATGCTGAAATAAACACCACGAACATGTTCAAAATATAAGATATGTCTAGGAAATGCCTGTCCAAAAGTCCAAATCTGGAACAGGGGCAAAATCATAATTTTGGGTCAAAACGATGTCCGCCGTTGGATCCGTTTTGCACCGAAAGGCATACCAGAATCTACGGTTTCTAAAGTCATCAAACTACATGTCTACCGGTTCGAATTGAGGAGATGAATCCAACGGTATGTCCAAATTTTGGATTCCGGCGGGCCGTGCACAAATTTGCCCATTGGAGCGGGTCACAGGCCTACCAAATAGGCGTTCTGATCAACCTTCTCAGAATCGGACCAAACTTGGTATACAGGACCAAAAAAATGATACGGTCCTGCTGGCGTAAGTTTCGTCTCGATTTGAAGAACGTGCACAAAGTAATTAGAAAATTTGCAAAGAGGCCGATACGGTAATTTTCGACGGATACGCGTCAAATTCGTCGCGCACACGCAACCAATTTAAATTACGTTAAAGCTCACACGTCTACGAAGTTGATACGCACCTTTTGATACTTTCGGTTCGCGACCATGTCGCCCGGTTTGGCGGGACGCACGTCGTATCGAGGTTTTTTAATATTTTTAAAACATATTTTTCTCTAACTTGGAACTCTTTTAAAACAGAATATAATAAGCAAAAATAAAAAGTAAAAATAGGGTATTATAGCCGTATATGTTGTCTTCTGGTTTGTCAAGTGGATTTCAAAATCGGTCACTGCTTTGACAGTAATCGGACCTCAAAGCAGGGTCGATGGGACAGTTTCTAATGTTCAGAAATCGAATTTTTTCCCCAATTTTGGAACTCGTTTTTCGTCGCGTACGATGCGAAATAAAATAAACTTCTTGAAGGGGTGTGGACTTGGTCAGGTTGGCAACGTACCTAAGGAATCGGTTCGTTAAACGGTTGAAAGATGACGACGAAAATGCATCTTGAATTTGGGGCTCCGCTGTGCGTTACTGCTAGTATTGCTGCTACGGCTCGCGCGTGGGGGCACACTCGGCCGGTCGGTGGTCGTGCACTGGGCGCACACGGACGCCCAGGCGGCGGGGTCGGGGTCGCAGCTAGGGTTTTGAGAATTTTTGTGATTTTTTTTATTTATAAAGAGGGAGAGAGGGCTCGGCCTCTCTAGCTTTTGGGGGGAGGCACGATCGGGATATGTTGGCTACTGTTCCTCGAAACAGTAGCGGCTCAGTGCCTTTTTTTCCTTTCTATTCGTATATAACTATATATATAATACTTAAAATACCCAAAATTTCCTTAAAAATTACCAAAAATTCTTTTTTTTTTCTTAAATAAAATTCTGAAATAAATCTATAAATATTAATATAGCAATATAATTTCCTATTTGTAACCTGTGAATATAATTATTTATTTGTAAAAATACATAAACTCTACATATACTAAATATACTAATGGTATATTGTACATATACTTTTTCATTAAATAAATATAAAAGTTTCTAAATAAAATCCAGAATATGATATAAACATATTTTACTATATATATATATATATATATATATATATATATATATATATATATATATATAATATATATATATATATATATATATATATATATAAAATATATATATAAAATATATATATAAAATATATATATATATATATATATATATATCTATATAAAATATATATATATATATATATATATAATATATATATATATATATATATATATATATATATATGTATTAATCTTTGCATACTAACATGAATATAATTAATATATAAACCCTTAGTTATTCAAATAAAATTGAAATAAAAATGTAAAACTTTACAAATATTTTCTAAAATTTTTGGCCAAAGAAATGGAAGAAATAAATATGAAACATTGTAACTTACTAACAATATTTACTTTTTGTTTCTATATAAAATAAAAGTTTATAAAATAAACTCGTAAATATATTTAACTATGTCTATAATTGCCATAATTAATCCAGTAAAAAAATCTAATAAAATTTTAGGGGGGCTTACACATAGCAATGGTCTGATATCGATTTTGGTACCAATACTATTTACCTTGGTTATTACAATTAGGTACTAAATTAGAATATTCTATTATTAAATTTTTTTATACTTGTATTTACAATATATATGGTATGTGATGTAGAATTGGTTTCAACAATGAGTCAATACTTGGTGGTCGTTAGTGGATGTACAATCGGCGACATGAGAGCAAGATTGATTTGATGGATGATTTCAAGGCAGATGTCGAAAAATTTCTGAGATACAACAGTAGCCAACCTTTTTTCATAGATTGGAGGCTCATAAAGTACTATTATGTTAAATGTAATAATATACTATTCAAAGAGGCTGATGTCGTGAAAAAACACCTACACAAGAAGGATTTCGTACCGAAATACAACGAGTAGACGACTCAAGGAGAAACTTTGGTTCCGCAATATCAGTCCTCCTTCAATACGGAGATGGGAGAATCCACTCTCGGAGATCACTTAGAATATCAACATCGAAACTTGGCACATGAGTTGGTATTTGATGCGACATGTCCAAGTTCTGATCCGGAGGATCCGAATCCTAATGCAAAAGAGTTCTATGATATATTCAAGCATGCCGATACTCCATTATACCCGGGTTGTGATTCTTATTCTATCCTGTCATTGGTGATGTGGCTATTGAACCTCATGTCTGATTTTAACTTACTGCATGAATGCTACGATAGGATAATTCAGTTTGTTAGAGAGTTGTTGCCAGAAAGCTTTTGCAAGTCGAAGATGATAATACAGAAACTCGAATTAAGCTATAAAAAGATAGATTGTTGTCAAAACGGTTGCATGTTGTACTATAAGGAGAACAATGATAAAAACAGATATATTTTCTGTCACGAGGATTGGTAAAAGCCAATTTGGGGCAGAAAAAATCAACAGAACGAGCAAGGTTACGCCCCTACAAATACATACAGTTTTTGCCGATCACAAAGAGGCTGCAGAGGATATATATGTTCGCGAATACTATAAAAGACATGACATGGCACAGCAAAGAACAAAAGATGGATGAAAGAGAATTATCTCATCCTTCTGATGGAGAGACAGGGAAGCATTTTGATTGATGTCATCCTGGATTTACAGTTATATGTGTGCGGACAGCCGCCTCCGCCTCTGCCACCTCCTCCACCAGTGGTTTGATATGTTGGAGAATTTTGTATGGTTTTTTCTCATACTGGATCAGTTTGTATGACTTTATGGAGTTGTATCATTTGAGGGATTTGTATAAAGGTACTTTTCTTTGTAGTTTACTACATAGTTTGAGAAAATATTTGATTGTATAAATATTTGTGTTTGAGTATTTCCTTCAATGTCATATATATTTATGTTTGAATTTATTGAATAAGTAGTATATTTCTATTGAATATATATATATATATATATAAGAATCTAATATAACCTCATAGGCATATATACTATATATATAATCTTTCGATGCTAAAAAATATATATATATATAAATATATATATATATATATATATATATATATATATATATATATATATATATATATATATATATATATATATATATATATATATATAAGAATCTAATATAACCTCATAGGCATATATACTATATATATAATCTTTCGATGCTAGCTCCTCAGAGCCCCCCATCTCGCTGCCATGGCTGCTTGACAGCGAAAGCCGCCCGCCTCCGGCGTCAGGGCCGTCTAGCTTCAGCAGACTGTCGCCTCCCTCATCCCAACATCCCCCGGCGCCGCGCTAGTGGCTCTCCCGCTGCCCGCGGGCGCGCGCCGGAGCGTGCGAACCCGGCCCCTGTTTGGACTCCTGCCCAACTGGCCTTGGTTGGCTTCTCCTCCGTCGGAGTAGCCCCGAAGCTCCGGTGGCTGCCGACGACCACCGCCCAGGTCCCTGCCCCAGCCGTCGTCAGAATCCCATCCCTTCGGGCTGCTTTGAACTCAGCTCTCGGAGGAGCTCAGCCCCCCTCCCCCCTCCTTCCACCTGGCCCGAGGGGACACGTTGCCTTAGCAGCTTCGGAAACCGAGCCTTTCCCTCCGATTCTTTCAAATTTGAAATCTACAAATTCAAATCTTCCGCTCGCCTCCTCCTCGGAGACCTATGCACTCGACTCCTCTTCAGGGAGCCATGTGCCCGCCCCATGGAGAGGAGCTATGCGCTCCCTCCCTCCGCACTGGCCTATGCGCCTACCCATCGCGTGGTGGACTATGCACCCAAGTTGCCTTCCAACGTTCATGCGCCTACCATTGCGGCCAGTTATGCGCCCCTGTCGAGGCTCGGCTGCCATGCGCCCCCCCTTTGCGAAAGGCTATGCGCCGACGTCGGCGGGCTCCGGGCTTGCGCCCCCTTACTAGGGGACCTCCCCCCTCTCCTCTCTTTTGCTGGCAGTTATATGCCCGTGGGTCTCATCCCGAGTGCATGTGCCCCAGCCACCGAGGGGACCCATGCGCCTAAGTCCGTTGGACATGTGCTCGGCCTTTTCGGCCAATCTGCGGTGCCCAACTCTGAGGGACCCGATTTACGTTGCCCGCAGCCTGGTGGATCCCCCTCAGTTCACGATGCAAAATTCGCTCCCTCCCTAAACCTCCACCACTCTCCTACCGGGCAGTGTACCTCTCCCCCTCCCGGCTTCAAACCGACGCCATCCATCGCCCCCTCCTACGCAGAGATTTTGTGGCCGTATCGATTAGCGCATTTACCTCCTCTAGAGAAGGAGCCCGAACTACCAGAGATCGAGTTCTCTATCCCATCCGAAGGACAAACCATTAGAGTGCCATTCTTCCCAGACGAAATTTCTTCATTATCCTCCTCCTTCTCGAAGACCTTTGTGCTGAAATTCCAGTCCGGATGCCCTAAACTGCCTTTAGCGAAAGAAGCCATCGCAGGCTGGAGTCTCTCATCCGCGTACAAGGTCGTACCATTGGACTCCAAGCACCTTCTCCTCCACCTCTCCTCTAATCACGACTACTACTTGGTATGGGCTAAGGACACCACCAACATCGGCTCATTCAGCATGAAGATCGCTAAATGGTCCTCCAGTTTCAACCCCAATGTCGACTCAAAGATTATCTCGACGTGGATCATCCTTCCGAACCTTCCCCTTGTCTGTTTCGCCCCCGCAGCGCTCAAGAGAATTGCCAGTTCCTTCGGGACCCTGGTAGCCATCGCCGAAGAAACACGAAATCTTTTCAAAGGCAACTACGCTAAGATTTGCGTAGAGATGGACCTATCTTCTGACCCTACCTCTCTTATTCAGCTCGAGCTAGGGGGACTGACACACCTCCAGACGATTGAGTACGACAATAACATAAGCTTCTGCAAGCACTGTTAGATCAGAGGCCACCTCACAAAGCATTGCTTCAAGGCCCACCCGGAGCTCAAGAAGAAAGCACCTCGTAAGACTCAATCCCCGAAGGCGACACAACTCTACCTCTCAGGCCCTATCCATCCCCTCTACATTTCCCACTCTCATTTTCCAGACAACGACAGCTCCCCCAGCCCACGTACTCTCTCCTCGTTGGATAATGGCATGGCTCTAGACAAATCCACGGACATCACCCTCCTCAATAGATTTGAGATCCTCAACTCCTATTCTGCGATCGCTGCTCAGGCGAACCTCCTCCCCGACAAAACCTCGCTTACAGAAGGGGATGAGGTCGCCGAAGGCCTATGCGTCGTCGACTCAGGCATCACATGAGAGAATCGGTTGGCGCTGATTATCCACCCTGCCCTAGTTGATTTACCCATCTCCTCTCCACCAGTCGAGGTCGTGCAGTCATTAGGCCTAGAATATGAGGCCAAGATCTGACAAGCCCAGGATGCCGGCTTCCTGAACCCCAACAACCCCCTCAGCGCTCTGGCCGAGATAGAGACAGAACTCGCCTACCCCTCAGAGGAGGCCACAGGAGCTCCTAGCCACCGAGACTTGACGACAGCCTCCTCCGCAGTGATCCACAGAGCCCCCAAAATCCTCCAAAACAAGAAGAAAAAAAAAACAAGCCCAAGAGCCCTCGGCCATGACCACCCAGTCAGCTACCAATCTCAACTCTACCCCCAATCACGATCCTCCAAATGCTTAACATTCTAGCATGGAACGTTAGAGGGCTGGCTAATAAACTAATTATGAAGAGATTAATCACCCTCAACAAAATCCACCGGATCGACATTATAGTTATCATCGAACCCAAAATCCCCCAGAGAAAACTTAAATCCATCCAACTTCAGCTCGAGTTCCCGAACGCCATTGCTGGGTGTCACGACATCTGGATTCTCTTCTCCGACGAATGCCTCTCCGGCATCGTCTTCGACTTCGACCAGACACTCTCCTGCTGGGTGGAACACCCCACTCTCACTTCCCGATCACTCATTTCCGCAGTTCACGGCTGCTGCGACTTCATCTAGCACAAGCAGCTCTGGAACACACTTATGGACACCTACAGCTCCCTCAACAACCTCCCGTGGCTCTGCCTTGGGGAATTTAACACGATATCGAGCACCGAGGAAAAATCGGGGGGTTGCCCTCCCCACCAACCGGCCATGAACGACTTCAACTACTTTATATTTCAGGCTCACTTGCACCCCCTTCCCTACCCCTGTAACACCTTCACCTGGTGTAACATGCAAGAAGGGGCTTGTTACCAATATTCCTGCCTGGACCGCGCCCTCGTCGACAACCGGTGGTCCAATATGAATCTCATCTCCAACCTCTCCTACCTTAACTCTACAGAATTTGACCACTCTCCCCTCATTATTGTGGTCAGCAACAACTCCAACCTTATTAAAAAACCCTTCAGATTCCTGGACTTCTGGAGACACCATCCTCAATTCCAGAACATCGTAGCATCCGCCGGGAATTCGGCGAACAACCCAGACCCCCTTATCAGGGTGGCCGCTAAACTCAAGGCGACCAGGGGTGCCCTTGCTTCTTAGAGCAAACTCGCTTTTGGCAACATCTTCCAAGAGATTAAGGCAGCGGAAGACGACGTCACTCGTGCTGAGATTTGGTTCACTGCGGATAATTCTACAGAGCCCCACACCACACTCAACCTCACCAAGGCTATCCTTAAATCCCGTTTGAAAGTGGAGACAGAATTTTGGAAGCAGAAAGCCAGGCTGACCTGGGACATCGGGGGCGACAGAAACTCCGCTTTCTTCTACGCCTGCGTCCGGGGCCGCAGGCATCAACTCAACCTTCATCAAATCTCCGACGATAACGGCACCTTACTCAAAGATCAGCGAAGCATCCAGGCGGCTGCCGCCAACTTCTACTCTAAATTATTCACCAAAGAAGTCGTCGCCAAAGATGAGGTTTTTTTGGCTAAGGTCCCTCTCTTAATCGACGAACAGGATAATGAGCAACTATTAATTCCTTCTTTCGCGGAAGAAGTTAAGTCCGCGGTCTGGGCCCTTGATGAATACAGCGCTCCCGGCCCCGACAGATTCTCTAAGGTTTTCTTTCGATCCTGTTGGGATATCATTGAGATAGACGTGATCGAAGCAGCAACTGCTTTCTTTCAAGGCGCTTGCTATCCTAAATCCTTATCGCGAGCCAACCTCATCTTAATCCCCAAAAAGATAACCCGGCGACCTTCAAAGATTTCAGGCCGATCAGCTTATGCCCCTTTGCCATTAAAATTATTTCCAAGATAATCGCCACCCGCATATCCCATATCCTCCCCAAGATTATCTCCGAGGAGCAAAGCGACTTTGTTCCTGGGCGAAACATCACAGAGAACATCCTTCTCGCCCAGGAAATGATAACATGCATGAGATTCCCATCCAGGGGGGTAGCGTAGCTATCAAGCTCGATATAAAGAAGGCTTATGATCGCCTGGACTGGCAATTCATGATATGGGTTCTCAGAGCCTTCGGGTTCTCCGAAACCTGGATAGACATCATCTTCATATCCATAAGCAACTCATGGTTCTCTACTATCATCAATGGGCAAGCATATGGCTTCTTTAAATCTAGCCGAGGTGTTCATCAAGGAGACCCTCTATCCTCCATAATCTTCATCATTGTCGCCAAAGCCCTCAGTAGAAACTTGAACAGCATGGCCAACATCCTAAGATTCTACCACTTTCATACCACCGCTGGCTGTCCTTTAATCACTCACCTAGCCTACGCCGACGGCATCCACATCTTCTCCTCCGGTGACGTCGGATCAGTGGAGGTGGTCAGTAGCATCCTTGAGAAATACACCAGATATTTCGGACAACGGATCAATCGCGACAAAAGTGTCATCTATACCCACCACAAAGCCGACATGAGTCACTCGGCCACTCTAACCCATCTCACCTCATTTTCTATCGCATACCCACCGTTCACCTGCCTAGACTGCCCTCTGGTCTACGGCAGATCTAATTCGGACATCTTCAGCGGGCTTGTTAACAAGACGAGGAAGAAGATTGAGGGATGGCACAACGCGACCCTCTCTCCAGGCAGAAAGATAATCCTCTCAAGCACGTTCTATCCTCTATCCCAATCTACACCCTGGCCATTTGCTCCCCCTTTCGAAGGTTCTATCCTCCTTAGAGGCCCTCTTCGCCAACTTCTTCTGGGGTCATCTCGATGGTAAGGATAAGCACTATTGGGCCAGCTGGGACACGATGGCCAAACCTACAGATGAGGGAGGTCTCAGCTTCATTAAATTATCGTACATTATGGACGCTAGAAGCTGAGATCGCATAACTCTATCTGGACGCGGCTCATGAAAACTAGATACTTCCAACATTCTCACCCAGTGACGGCCATTGCCAACAATCGTTCCTCCTCATCCTGGTGTCGTATTCTCCACGGCCGTCACCTGGCCGAACCCCTTATCCGCATGCGGCTTGGCAATGGCAACTCGTCGCCTTGCCACGAACAGTGGATCGGTAACGCGGTCCGCCAACTGTCTCCAAACGCCCCCCAACTGCAAGATTCGTGATCTTTGGGACCCCGTATTGGGTTAAAGATGGAAGCGGATCAGAGAGTGGATAGGGTCGAAGGCGACGACCGAGCTAGCCGTCGCGGACGTACAGATCAACGATCTCTCAGACGTATTGATTTGGGCCCCCACAGTCGGAGGTTCGTTCACGATGGCCTCTGCCAGGCGTGAGGTAGGGGCGTCGGCGTGCCGTCCTTATTGATCGCTCCGTTTTGGCAATCATGCATCCCCAACAAGTGGTCTTTTCTGATCTGGAGAGCTTAACGCAGAAAACTTTCGACCAACGATTCCCTAACCACCATCGGTTTCAGCCTCGCATCCAGCTGCCACTGCTGCACCTCTCATAAATCAGTGACGGCTGAGTACATCCTACTTTCCCAAGATATTGCTACTCAGATTTGGCATAACCTTTCTCGTCGTTACAGAAAGAGGCATCGGCCCTGGGGCTTCAACGATCTCCTGGACAACTGGGGCGGCTCCCATAGCCATTAGATCGCCGCACCCGCTGAAATTTGGTTACTCTGGAAGAACCAAAACAAATTTAGGCACGAAGGTCGCCAATACAACCCATCACAACTGATCCGAGAAGTCCTCCGACAAATTCTTAAACTCAGGAGTCGTTGCTCCCACTCCACGGATCGATTTTGGCAGGATTTGCTCTAGCCGCGACCGCCTGCCCTCAGGTGCCCGGCTTAAGCTGTTAGGTTTTGTTGTTTCTTCGCACTTGGCGCGCTTACTTGTATAGGCTTCGGCATTTTGCGCCTGATACATCAATAAAAGTCCTTTTGATAAATTATATATATATATATATATATATAATTGAAAAAACCAGACATAGCTACATCAGACTTTGTCGACGAAGATACCCCTAGAACCAGCCAAACAGCAGAGATGGGCTACAAAATATTTAGAACAGACTCCAACATCCTGAAACAGAAACGTACTATCCTCGACTCCCAAATTCGAAGCCTTCGACTTAGAGTTCGACCTTATATATATATATATATATATATATATATATATATATATATATATATATATATATATATATATATATTGACAGATTTGAGCGTTGTCGAAACTAATTGTTTTGGCAACAATGGCAAGTTTAGCGACTGACTAGCAACTACTTACCGACGGATTGCTGCAGGCCACCGACGTACTACCGACGAAAATTTATGTCAGTAACGTGTTGTCTGATACCTAGAAATGTATCAAATGTCTTACGGACGAAAAGTTTCGTCGGTAACCTTCTGAAAATTTGCAAATGTGGTCTCACAAGATTTCTGTTACTAATCCGTCGCAATACGGTCGCGTGTTCTACTGATGAAAAGGTTACGTTGCTAATCTGTCGGCTAGAGTTTGACGCTAATTCCGTCGGTAAGTTGTCTTTGCAGCGACGGTTTACCGACATAGTTTTCTTAGCGACATTTAGTCTAACGACGCCTCCTTTTCGTCGGTATTCCGTCGGTATAACTAAATAGCGACGAAAATGTTAGGTTTAGCGACGGATAGTTTTGTCATTAATTAGACGTAATTTTGTAATACACTCATGAACTAAACACATAGAAATTAGACATCATTTTTACATGATCATTAATTATACGGAGATATTGGTTTACTTTTTATCGACACATAACATCAAGTAGCAGACATCTTTACTAAACCCCTAGCCGAAGATCGTTTTAATTTCATCCGTCGAGAATTAAGTATTTTAGATTTTGATGCTACATAGTGATACTGTACTTGTAGCTCCCCTTCCCTAAAATTTTTTTAAAAATATTTTTATGATTTATTTGATTTAAATGGTAATTTTTATAATTTTATAAATAATTATTTAGTTAATTATTACGGTCGAAGATTGTAGCCATGGTTAGGTTTTGAAGTACTAGACGACTAGGAATCATGGCACGGATAGTGCAATGGCGTACTTTGACTATTGTATTAGCCCTGGTAGGGAAGGCCTGGCAGGGAATCATGGCACGGATAGTGCAATGGCGTGCTTTGACTAGTGTATTAGCCCTGGTAGCGAAGGCCGAGCCATAGTGTTGTCCTAAATAGGAAAACCAGGCCAAGTTGCGACGTAACCCTTACCGAAGATTATTTATTTATTATTTATATTATTGAGTTTTAGGGAACCCGGTTGCACCGAACTAGTCCAGATTGACCCAAAACAAGCCCAAGCCCATGCAGTCATACTCTACGTCCAACGACATTCGTGTTGGTGTATTTTGGTATGATTGTGTTGTATTTCGTTCTAATGATCTATTGAATATTTTCTGAATATTCGTTAATTGAATATTATGAATATCGTTATTAGTGGATATCAATAATATTTATATAAATAGGTCCTTGCACATTTTTGGGATTATTGGACGGTGCATAATGGTATATACACCATTATTGGTTTGTTGATATTCGTTATTATTATTATTATTATTATCATTATTATATTATTGAGGTTATTATTAAATAATATTATTATTTGGTTATATGATATATATATATATATATATATATATATATATATATATATATATATATATATATATATATATATATATATATATATATATATATATATTAATTTATATATAAGTATATGTATATATATATAGGTATATGTGCATGTGTATGTATATATAATCTATATTATACATTATACAAGGGTGTATGTATACAAGTATAAAAATATATGTGTGTATGTATGTATAAATGTATATAAATATATGTATGTAGGTGTATATATATGTATGTATGTATATATATATATATATATATATATATATATATATATATATATATATATATATATATATATATATTATACATTATACAAGGTGTATGTATACAAGTATAAAAATATATGTGTGTATGTATGTATAAATGTATATAAATATATGTATGTAGGTGTATATATATGTATGTGTGTATATATATATATATATATATATATATATATATATAAATATATATATATATATATATATATATATATATATATATATATATATATATATATATTTATATATATATATATATATATATATATATATATACATAAGTATTTGCTAATATAAAAAGTGGAAAAGAAAAAGGAAAAGAAAAGAAATAAAACCAAGAACCCAACCCCAAAGCCCAGCCGGCCCACTCCAAAACAAGCCCAAGCTAACCCATACCGAGCCCAACTCACAGTAGCATTCAGCCAACTGAATGCAACTCTTCCCAAGCAAACCCGCGTACCACCCTCTAAAGCCCAGCAAAATGAATCTGATGTAAACCCTGAGTGAACGCGTATGCATATATAGATTGAGAGAACGAGAGGGAGCAAAACTGAAACCCTGGTCCCACGACAATCTCAGGACAGCGCCGCCTCTCCCTGGCGCAACCCCCAGCCATCGTGCACCGTGCAGCAGCGCCGGAGAGCCGCGCGCGCTGGTGGGGACAGAACATGCGACAGTAGGCTGCTGTGGGAGGGGGGCAATTCGCGAGGCGATTACGTGAGGCATAGTCCATCGTTTGTCGATCTTTCTGGTAAGGTATGTAGACAACCCATACAAATATATTTCCCTTCATTTAGTTCAAAATTAGATATGCTAGAATAGCCAGAAGATCGACCAAAAGATGTCGAAAAAACTGTCGAAACAAAGACATAATTTCGAACGATGAAACAGTTTTGGAAGGCCAATTTCGATCGTAATAGTGAGCGACTTAAGAATCTAATTAAAAAATCACTTAGACAACCTAACCAGCATTCAAACCCTATTTTTAGATTATTTTTATATTCAGTAGATGCTAAGATAAATTGATTCGAAAATCGAGAAAAACCTAATAAAACTGTTTTCGAATACTTAAAAATTCTTCGATACGACGTGCGTCCTGCCAATCCGGGCGACGTGGTCACGAACCGAAGGTATCGAAAGGTGCATAACAGCTTCGTGCTCGTGTGGGCTTTGACAGAATTCAAATTGGTAGCGTGTGCGCGACGAATTTGATGCGTATCCGTCAAAATTCACCGTATCGACCACTTTGCACAAACTCCAATTACTTTGTGCATACTCTTCAAATCGAGATGAAACTTATGCCAACAGGACCGTATTGTTTTTCTGGTCCTGTATGCCAAGTTTGGTCCGATTCTGAGATAGTTGATAAAATCGTCGTTTTGTGGGCCCTACGGTCCGACTCAACGGGCGATTTTGTGCATGGCCCGCCAAAATCCAACTTTGGACATACGGTTGGGTTCATATCAGAAAATTGAATCCGTAGACATGTAGTTTGATGACTTAGAGACCTTTGACTCTGGCACGCTTTTCGGTACAAAATGGGTCCAACGGCGGATATCGTTTTTGCCCGAAATTACCGTTTTGCTCCTATGTCCAGAATTGGACTTAAGGACAGGCAATTCTTGCTAATTTGACTATTCTGAGAATGGTGGCGATGTTTGTTTCAGCTTTCGGATACAGTTATGATGACTTGGACTGTACGACTTACTAGTTGACTATATTTTGTGGGATCTGCGTGCAACCTCCAGGCAAGTATACCTTGCCTCCCTTTACAGTTTATTTACATATATATTTATATTATTATATAGTTTTACTAGTTGGTTATTACTTGTGATTTGTATATCGTACATGCTAGTATAGCTATAGTCCTTGTACATGGTTAGCCTTGTTAGTTCATATTGGATTGGTTCTCTCGTGTATCGTGATTAGGTCGTGTCGTGTCTTCACCTGTGTCTTGACTGAGTCGTGTCTGTAAGTATGTGCGAGTGAACTGCTATTCCTTTGTCTTTCCCACAACCTGCGAGTCCACACACGGGGCGAGGGTTGTCCTTTGCACCTGCGAGTCCACATACGGGGCGAGGGTGACTTGTCTTAAAACTGACCTGCGAGTCCATATTCGGGGCGAGGGTTGGTATCCATTGATCTACCAGCAGTTCATTTATGCATACTTGATCCTGTATCCGTGCTCATAGTTACCTGTCAGTAGCCACATGTCAGTTTCCTGTCTAGTTCCTGTTTATACCCTGTCTATATTATTGCATGATTAAACTGTTAGATAGGCATGTTTTATGTATCTTGCTAGTCCTCTGAGGACCTGATGATCTCTTCATGTTTAGCGATTGTATGGAGTTAGTTAGTAGAGCAGGATGGTAGAGGATTGCGATGTATGATACAGGTATTTGCTTGTGACATTTCTTTATTATCCTCTCATGCTTTATATTCAGTACCATGATATACTCTGCTTATTTATAGACTCATATCATTCTTAGAGGCTAATCGGACAATATATTAATGGGCTGCAGACCATGACCCATACTTGTTCATTCTTGTTTATATGATTTATGTAGATTGAGATATAGTTTAGATTAGATATGATACCCATGACCTTGAAAGCTTATACGTACTCGAGTCGGGCTGGAGTCCGTTCGATACGTAGCTGGCTTGCTCACGAGCTCGCGTCCAAAAACTGGGTACGGGTCGTGACAAGTTTTTGTGGTGGCCCATGCAGGTGAGATCATATCGTATCAGTTACGTAACTATACTGATATGAGCCTGCGCACATGACTAAACCTTAGGAATCTCAATCCACTCTGCCTTGAAAATTCTCTTAGAAGTTCTCTGCGTCCTTGAAAATTTCATATTTGCTCTCAATAATACTTCCTTGCTTTTCGTACCGTTGAATCTTGTCCCTTCATATTTCGGGGTAACGAATAATCGTGCTGTCTAGGATTCATTAGAAATTCTTAAATTATAGTATAATGTTGCTTGACTATTGAATGTGTGGGTGTTTATAGATATGAGGGATTATAGATGCCATATGCCTAGATATCTGCCGGTAGAATTGTTAGCAACTAGTTAGAAGACCATAAGACTTTAGTGACCGTGTTTTGAGGAGTAATGTGACCAAAGGTGGGTAGAAGTTCTCGAGGCTTCGTAGTTACAAAATGATTAAGAGGAGGGTATAAACTATTTTTGAGGAATTAAATTTGAGGAGATTAAGGTAATAGTGGACTTTGAATTTTAAGGAATAGTTATGAATTAGAATTTCGAGGATGAAATTATTTTAAGGTGGGTAGATTTGTAGCTCCCCTTCCCAGAATTTTTTTTAAAAATATTTTTATGATTTATTTGATTTAAATGGTAATTTTTATAATTTTATAAATAATTATTTTGTTAATTATTACGGTCGATGACTGTAGCCGTGGTTAGGTTTTGAAGTACTAGATGACTAGGAATCATGGCACGAATAGTACAGTGGCGTGCTTTGACTAGTGTATTAGTCCTCGTAGGAAAGACCGAGCCATAGTGATGTCCTAAATAGGAAAACCAGACCAAGTTGCGACGTAACCCTTACCGAAGATTATTTATTTATTATTTATATTATTGAGTTTTAGGGAACCCGGTTGCACCGAACTAGTCCAGATTGACCCAAAATAAGCCCAAGCCCATGTAGTCATACTCTACGTCCAACAACATTCGTGTAGGTGTATTTTGGTATGATTGTGTTGTATTTCGTTCTAATGATCTACTGAATATTTTCTGAATATTCGTTAATTGAATATTATGAATATCGTTATTAGTGGATATTCAATAATATTTATATAAATAGGTCCTTGTACATTTTTGGGATTATTGGACGGTGCATAATGGTATATACACCATTATTGGTTTGTTGATTTTCGTTATTATTATTATTATCATTATTATATTATTGAGGTTATTATTAAATAATATTATTATTTGGTGATATGTGTGTGAATATATATATGTATATGTATATATATAGATATATATGTGTGTATATAGATATTATTTTGTTATATGTTTGTGAATATATATATGTACATATATAGGAATTTATATATATGTATATGTATATATATAGGTATATGTGCATGTGTATGTATATATAAATCTATATATTATACATTATACAAGGGTGTATGTATACAAGTATAAAAATATATGTGTGTATATATGTATAAATGTATATAAATATATGTATGTAGGTGTATATATATGTATGTATATATGTGTATATATATATATATACACACACACATAAGTATTTGCTAATATAAGAAGTGGAAAAGAAAAGGAAAAGAAAAGGAATAAAACCAAGAAACCAACCCCAAAGCCCAGCCGGCCCACTCCAAAACAAGCCCAAGCTAACCCATACCGAGCCCAACTCACAGTAGCATTCAGCCAACTGAATGCAACTCTTCCCAAGCAAACCCACGTACCACCCTCTAAAGCCCAGCAAAACGAATCTGATGCGAACCCTGTAGTGAACGCGTATGTATATATAGATTGAGAGAACGAGAGGGAGCAAAACCGAAACCCTAGTCCCACGACAATCTCAGGACAGCACCGCCTCTCCCTGGCACAACCCCCAGCCACCGTGCTCCGCGCAGCAGCGTCGGAGAGCCGTACGCGCTGGTGGAGATAGAACACGCGACAGTAGGCTGCTGTAGGGGAGGGAGGGCAATTCGCGAGGCGATTACGCGAGGCATAGTCTATCGTTTGTCGATCTTTCTGGTGAGGTATGTAGACAACCCATACAAATATATTTCCTTTCATTTAGTTCGAAATTAGATATGCGAGAATAGCCAGAAGATCGACCCAAAGATGTCGAAAAAACTGTCGAAACAAAGACAGAATTTCGAACGATGAAACAGTTTTGGAAGGCCGATTTCGGCTGTAATATTGAGCGACTTAAGATTCTAATTAAACAATCAATTAGACAACCTAACCAGCATTTAAACCCTATTTTGAGATTATTTTTATATTCAGTAGATGCTAAGATAAATCGACTCGAAAATCGAGAAAAACCCGATAAAACTATTTTTGAAAACTTGAAAATTCTTCGATACGACGTGCGTCCCGCCAATCCGGGCGACGTGGTCGTGAACCGAAGGCATCGAAAGGTCCGTAACGGCTTCGTGGTCGTGTGGGCTTTGACGGAATTCAAATTGGTTGTGTGTGCGCGACGAATTTGATGCGTATCTGTCGAAATTCACCGTATCGACCACTTTGCACAAACTCTAATTACTTTGTGCACGCTCGTCAGATCGAGATGAAACTTGCGCCAATAGGACCGTATCATTTTTCTGGTCCTGTATGCCAAGTTTGGTCCAATTCTGAGGCAGTTGATAAAATCGACGTTTTACGGGCCCTACGGTCCGACTCAACGGGCGATTTTGTGTACGGCCCGCCGAAATCCAATTTTGGACATACGGTTGGGTTCGTATCGAAAAATTGGATCCGTAGACATATAGTTTGATGAATTTAGAGACCTTTGACTCTGGCACACTTTTCGGTACAAAACGGATCCAACGGCAGATATCGTTGTTGCCCGAAATTACCGTTTTGTCCCTGTGTCCAGAATTGGACTTAAGGACAGACAATCCTTGCTAATTTGACTATTCTGAGAATGTTGGCGATGTTTGTTTTTGCTTTCGGAGACAGTTGTGATGACTTGGACTGTACGGCTCACTAGTTGACTATATTTTGTGGGATCTGCGTGCAACCTCCAGGCAAGTATACCTTGCCTCCCTTTATAGTTTATTTACATGTATATTTTTATTATTATATAGTTTTACTAGTTGGTTATTACTTGTGATTTGTATATCGTACGTGCTAGTATAGCTACAGTCCTTGTACATGGTTAGCCTTGTTTGTTCATATTGGATTGGTTCTCTCGTGTATCGTGATTGGGTCATGTCGTGTCTTCACCTGTGTCTTGACTGAGTCATGTCTGTAAGTATGTGCGAGTGAACTGCTATTCCTTTGTCTTTCCCATAACCTGCGAGTCCACACACGGGGCGAGGGTTGTCCTTTGCACCTGCGAGTCCACATACGAGGCGAGGGTGACTTGTCTTGAAACTGACCTACGAGCCCACATCCGGGGCGAGGGTTGGTATCCATTGATCTACTAGCAGTTCATTTATGTATACTTGATCCTGTATCCGTGTTCATAGTTACCTGTCAGTAGCCACATGTCAGTTTCCTGTCTAGTTCCTGTTTATACCCTATCTATATTATTACATGATTAAACTGTTAGATAGGCATGTTTTATGTATCTTGATAGTCCTCTGAGGACCTGATGATCTCTTCAGGTTTAGCAATTGTATGGAAGTAGTTAGCAGAGCAGGATGGTAGGGGATTACGATGTATGATACAGGTATTTGCTTGTGACATTTCTTTATTATCCTCTCATGCTTTATATTCAGTACCATGATATACTCTGCTTATTTATAGACTCATATCATTCTTAGAGTCTAATCGGACAATATGCTAATGGGCTGCAGATGATGACCCATACTTGTTCATTCTTGTTTATATGATTCATATGGATTGAGATATAGTTTAGATTAGATATGATACCCATGACCTTGATAGCTTATACGTACTCGAGTCGGGCTGGAGTCCGCTCGATACGTAGCTGGCTTGCTCACGAGCTCGCATCCGAAAACCGGGTACGGGTCGTGACAGCACTTATTATTAAAATTTTATATTTTACAGTTTAATAAAGTAGAGATTATTTTGGGTATACGTCGAAGGGATCCTTCTGTCATATGGGTGTAAATTACCCAAAGTAACACTGTATTTAAGTGTCTTCAGACTATCCTAGTTGGGTATCGACCACTACAACTAACCCAAGATGATCAAAACAAGGTTAATTACAAATATTGTTTGGTTCTAAAATTATAGGAACCGAATTCGGGCCAAACTCGGGGACTAAACTCGGACCGAACTCGGTCCCCTTATTTCTAGAATGTTGCAAAAATTTGGACCCACCTATTCACTTAAGTTTGGCTCATTATTTTTGAACTCTTCTACTTCTTTTATGCCTAGAACCGAGATTTCATATTTTTTGTCCAGAATTGAAATATTTCATATGAAATTACTTAGATTATTCTTGGTCTGTGACTAAACAATTATTCTCTATTCTTGTTGATCCCAGACTTTTTTATATCGATCCTAGCGAATTGGACAATTCTAGACTCAATCGAATGATATGTTCCTGTTAGGGTTATATAATAAAAGCATCACTTTTGTAGTAACCTTATTTCCTTAAATTTTGAATGAGAATCATATGGACAAATGTTTGCATATTGTATTTGTTGCAAGTGTTAATGCAAATGTCTGATATTCTATATTGTAGATAATATGGTGTATGGTGTCACACAGAAGATCATATTATCAGTTCCCTATGGAGTAAACAAATAGTTCACAACCTACATGGACTTGGATAATCTATTGGAAAGGTTGTAGTGTAATCTGGTATTAGTCTATCTTGACTATAGGTTTACACTAGTACACTTTGTGTGTATTGAACAGGACCACTTGAGGTTTTTCTCTTTATACTGACTGCATAAGAGAACAAACACATCTGTTATTATAGATGCTTGTGCTCTTAATCCAGATATAATAACAGACATGTATATGCAGCGTGCATTACTTTGACTCATAAAAGAGTGAGATTCATTATGGATCAACAACCTCTATGAATTGGGTAATAACATTGTATGTATGATGGGCTGTTGATTATAAATGGAATCCATATCCTGATACATCGGGTTGATGATGTCCCCTTAAGGAGCTCTTAAGGATTATCATGTAAACCCTGCAGGAAGATTATATCCGACATAACAAATAAAGTTGACCGGTACTACTTAAGGATAAAAGATGTCGAATCAATATAGTTGCTAGTAATTTAATTTGATCGGCGGACATACGATATCTTAACATGGGGAGCCAAACGAGCATATAATAAAAAGAGCCCACAAACATAATTTTGGATTAGGGAGGTAGTGCAATAATAGCTCATTAGTGGACCGAGCTATTGTTAATGGGCCTGGATTGTGTGTTCGGGCTGAACACGGGATATCCAGATCCGTTAGGAGACCTAACCCTAATTTCTCCTTATGGTCCCTGTCGTAGCCTATATATATCCTCTATTCTCTGGCCGCCAGGTTAATGATGAAAAATCTGAAACTTTCTCTAAATTCATGATTCACGTAAGGAAAGAAAGAGAGGGCTGCCAAGGAGAAGAAAAGATTGGGAGATCGTCGCCAACACGACGTCCAACTCGAGGAAGGAATACATGCAGAAGATCTTGGGGTCGTCCGCTCGAGATTGCTATGAATTACTTGTCTCCTTTCCGCCGCAGGTATAATTTGTGAACCCTAGTTTTCGCCAATGAAGGGTTAGAACACGTATTAGATCTTTTTAACTTTCTATCGATCAATACGCACACCAAAGGAAGGATCCTGGGAATCTTCATTTCTATCAGTTCCATCATTTGAGATTATCTTGTAAAGAGTAGCAGTGAACCAATTTTGTGCCGTTACATTCATATCACGCACAGCGACTCCAACTTAACCGAGGCAAGTACTTATACTTAGACCTGTCAATGGATAGTCGAAAATTCGAATTCGAATCGATTCCGTATCCAAACTTTCGGATATTATAAAAAAAATTGGATATCGGATTCGGATATTCAAATATTTTTTTGAATATTATCTTTTTTCGGATACGAATTCGGATATTAAGGTATTCGAATCCGTTAATATCCGATCCGACTTTAAATTGCAAATTTTGGATATCGAATTCGAATATCGGATTCAGATATCCAAAATTTTATATATATTAGAGTATAATGTATATTTAATATATATTGATTAATAGAGAACATTAAAGGATTTTATTCTCAACTAACTTTTTTTACATAAATCAGTTTATTTATTACTTTTAACCTATATATTATAATATAATTTATATATAATAGTAATATATATTAATTATAATTTACGACAGAAGATGAAAGAACTCAAATATGTAGAGGATATATATATATTTATATATGGCCGACTCAAATTGAACATTCTTGGAATTTTCAACAGAAGATGAAAGGTCACAAATAGAGCAATATGTAGAGCAAGTCAATTAAGCATTCTTGGAATTTTTAACAGAAGACGAAATGGCTCAAATAGAGCGATTGAATTTGTTTTTTGGATATTTAAATAATAACTAATTTCTAATATTTTGGATTTTGAATATTCGAATAATTGCATTCAAATTTTTTAGCTAATCGGATCGAATATTATCTGATAGCCGTTAAACTAGACGGATACGAATTCAAAGTGTCAAAAAAGATATCCATTCGGATATCGGATCGGATTCGGATATTAGAAAAAAATATTGAATACGAATATGAATATTGTCATGTCCGTACCGATAAGCATCCGTTGACACCCCTACTTACACTGGTTACTTTCAATTCCTAATAGTTTCTATGATACATGTTTTAGATATACATTACATGAGTATTGACACGTTGTTCACACGAGCATGGATTCAGATTCATGATTATTGTTTCGTGATTACGTTATTTACCATATTTCGTGACTTGTATTTCATGATTTTCGTGTTCGTGATTATCGTGTATCATGATTTTTGTACCGTGACATGAATCCACGAGTCGGGCGGAGAAATACTCTAGTAGACATGTAAATTTACCAGAACTATCCCCCGTGTCTAATTGTGCCTGATAACAGCTGCACACTCCACGTGCGGTGTGTCGTATTTACCCCTAGCCATTTATATGTCGAAAGTGGTATTTCAAAACACTTAGTTAGATTTTTGATTGTCGTGTTTACATGTTTCATCTTAATTGACATGCCATGATATTTGTGTTTATCAGTTTTTCTCTATTTTTCCTATCATGATTTTAGTTTTACCGGTTACCATGTATTCATATACTATTTCTGTTTTATAGTTTTTATTATGTCTTGAATAGTTTACCATGTATGTTCTTATTCCATTCCTGACTGGAAACCTATTTTTTCAGCTTAGTCGATTGCTACTCCATGCACTTGGATCTTGGAAGGGATATGGATATATGCTGAGGTAGATCCTAGAGGCCATATAGATAGATTATTAACCATGAAGTTTAATGAGTTGTTCCCAATTTTGATGTATCAATGTGATATTGCATTTTTAGTCACATATAGATTTTGGACATTGTAATTTGAGTTGAGTTTAGTATTGTGAATGAGGAAATAAAGAAATTATTTTATGAGCACTTTGATCATTGATGTCTAGACAACGTTCTATCGCCGATACTGCAGGATAGGCTGGACTTGGACACGTACTTTTATCCCAAAAAGTGGGTGCGGGTCGTGACATCTCACCTCGAAAAAACATAGTTTTTCTTAAACCCTAACCCTAAAGATCTCTCTTCAAGTGGAATCAAGCCTCCAAACTCCAGATTTGCATCTTTCGTGCTTTTCTTTTATTTTCTTGGATCATGTTGAGGTGTAATCTCTAATTTTCTTTTTATTATTTTCTATCGAACCAAAACTATTTAAAAGAAGAGAAAAAGGTAGAAGCAGCATCCTCATCTAATCTTCCTATTAACCCCAAATTATATATATTTTTATTATTTACTTTACCTAAATAGTGATTTTTTAGATTTTATATATTTTAAAACAATATTTTATTATAGGAATAGTCTTAGTCATGCATAAGATTGGAGATGCATGTCGACTAGGAAATATGACATGGCTAGTGTAGTCGTATGCCATGACTAGCATACTAGGCATGGTAGGATGAAATAGCCATAATTATGTTCGGTGTATTGAATTAGGTAAAATTATGAAACTTCATAGATATTAGAGTATAAATAATTAATATATAAAAATCATTTTTATTATAAGGTTTTTTTGACTAATTAAATCACTACATATATATATGTATGTATGTCTGTCTGTATTTATAAATATATATTGGATATATATTTATTCCAGTATTTTTGGAATTTATTTATTTTTGAATTATAGCTATTATTTTTTTTAAACAATAGATATATAGAATAAAGAGAATAGAAATATTATATATATAGATTATATATTTATATAGATGTGCATTGAGTAAAATATAAGAGTAATATATATATATATATATATATATATATATATATATATATATATATATATTAACAAAACCACCATATCATATATTCATGTCAAAGGCGCAAAATGCCGAAGCCTTTACAAGTATGCTTGGAAATAGCAAAAAACAGTAAAGAAAAGGAGCGGAAAGGTGATCTCCCACACACGGGAGCGAAAAACTCAAATAGAACGATCAAGTCAGCTATTCAGGGAGTTCCAGAACCCCTCCCTAACATGCTTACATAGTCTTCTAACTTTATGAATCTGTCTGAGAACCTCGTTGATCAATTGATTGGAGGTGTACTGGTGTCCTTCGTATCTGTGCTTGTTGCGATTCTTCTAAATGACCCACGTGATGGCAGCTGTGACTATCTGATAGCCGTGCGAGGCTTGGCCCCAGGTGGTTAAAAGATTATGGAAGCCTCCAACGTCCTGGTTCGGGAGGCAATAGTTAGAGTACCTGGTCCATACCTCCAAAGCCAGGTCGCCCAACGAAAGAATGTGCTCGACAGTTTCGAGTTGTTGCTCCGAGCAGCAATGACACGCGGAAGCCTAAGGTGGTGAGAGCATCGTCGGTGAGAAGTTTCTTTTAAAATGCTCTCCAGATCAGGAAGGACCACTTCTTGAGGATGCAAGATTGCCAGAACAACCCGATGGTGGGGGATGGGGTGCCTGTGCCGCGAACCGCTCGTCGCACTGTTGCCAGAGTGAAAGAGCCGTTAGCCGTCAGGGACCATCGCCGAGAGTTTGATTCCATCCCAACGACCAAGCCAGAATCGGCTAAGATTGCTGCGACCTCCTCGCCGAGCCATGCCTAACCCTCTTCCAGTTCCACTCTCCAGTGTCGGCCCAAAGATCTATAATCATGCTGTTGGTAGGGACACCCGAATTAGGGAGAAGGGCATCCCCGGACCACCTTTCTGAGAATAGGGACGATTCGCCCGAGCCTAACTGGAGGCGGATCAGGGGTTCAGCAAGTTGTCTTCCGTTCAGGATGCATCGCCAAGAAGCCGAGGATCTGCAGTTGGAGGAGGCGACAGTCGAATGCGTATGGTTGAAGTATCTGGATTTCATAAAACGGGTCCACAAGGAGCAGTTTTTACGAAGCTTCCACCACATATTCATCGAGTAAGCGTCGACTATGTGAGCCAACCTATAGAAACCTAGGCCTCCCTCTGACATATGTCTGGCCATAGAATCCCAACTGGCCCAATGATGCTTGTCCTTGCCATCGTAGTGATCCCAGAAGAAGTTGGCGAAGAGATTTTCGACGATGGTGAGGACCTTCTTGGGTGGGGAGCAAGTGATTAGAGTGTAAATCGGAATAAAAGATAGAACGACCTGGATCAGAATCATCTTACCACCTAACGATAAGATCACATTATGCCATCCCTCAATCTTTCTTCTGATTTTACCCACCAACCCGTCAAATAGGCCCGTATTGGATCTGTCGTACACCAGCGAGCACCCGAGATAGGTGAAAGGTGGGTACGCTACGGAGAATAAAGTAATATTCATGAGCATGGTGGTATGTTCTCTATCATGGGAGTGGTGGGCGTAGATAATGCTCTTGTTTGTATTGACACGTTGGCCTGAGCATTTGGAGTATCTCTTAAGCATGTGGTTAACCACGTCAACGAACCCCGCGTCTCCGGAGGAGAAGATGAGTATGTCATCGGCGTAAGCCAGGTGGGTGATAATCGGGCAGCCACTAGCAGTATGAAAGTGCTGGAAGCAGGAGGGGGGGTGCCAACCATATGGTTAAGATTTATGCTCAGTGCTTCAGCGGCGATGATGAATATGGTGGACGATAGAGGGTTACCTTGTCTGACTTCGCAACTTGCTTTGAAAAAGCCGTTAACTTGACCGTTGACTATAGTAGAGAACCACAAACTTTTGATCGACCTCCAAACGATATCAGTCCATCTCTCCGAGAACCTGAAATCCCTAAGCACCCAGATTATGAATTACCAATCGAGCCTGTCATATGCTTTTTCCATGTCGAGCTTAATAGCAATGTTCCCTCCTCTGGACAAAAATTTCATACAGCTGATCATCTCTTATACCAGTAGGATGTTATCTAAGATATTTCGTCCAAGGACGAATCCGTTTTGTTTTTCAGAGATGATCCTGGGAAGTAGCCCGGTCATGCGATTAGCTATAATCTTAGAGATGATCTTGTTGGTGAAGGTGCACAAGCTAATCGGACGAAAATCTTTGAAGGTCTCCGGGTTCTCCTTCTGGGGGATCAGGATCAAGTTGGCGCTAGATATCGACTTGGGGTATCTGGCTCCTTAGAAGAAGGCAATCACCGCCTCGTGAATGTCTGACTTGATGATGTCCCAGCAGGACCTGAAGAATACGTCGATAAATCTATCCGGTCCAAGCGCTATGCTCGTTCAACGCCCATACCGCATCTTTTACTTCTTGTTCGGAGGGTTGGAGCTACAATTGGAAGTTGTCACTATCTTCTATCAAGCGAGGGATCGCTGCAAGAAAAGCCTCATCCTTGTGAATGACTTCTTTGGTGAACAACTGGGTATAGAAATCCACCGCAGCTGTCTGAATATCCCGCTAGTCCTTGAGGGTGCTGTCACTCTCGTCTGTGATCTGGTGGAGGTTGAGTTGTTGTCTGCGTCCCTTCACACAAGAGTGAAAGTAGCTCGTGCTCTTGTCTCCTTCGATATCCCAGGTAATCTTGGCTCTCAGTTTCTAGAATTCCTCCTCAATTTTCAGACGAAACTTCAATAGCGCTCTGGTGAGGTTTAGGGAAGCTCGTACCACAGGGGATCCATCACGGGCGAACAGAATCTCGGCTCGGGAGACATCATCCTCAGCAATGCGGACTTCCTGGAAGATGTCGTTGTAGGCTTCGTTGCTCCAGGAGGTGAGGGCTTTCTTAGTGGCTTTGAGTTTGGCGGCCACGTGAATAAGAGGGTCGGGGGAATCAGGACCTCTCCAAGCAGCTGACACAATATCCCTGAACTGCGGGTGGTGGCTACACAGGTCGAGGAACCGAAAATTCTTCTTAGGCCGATGAGACATTCTGCTAATCTCGATGAGGAGCAGGGAGTGGCTCGATTCAGTAGCCTTGAGGTGTGTGAGTCTGGTATTGACATCAAGGTTAGACCAATGTAAGTTAATGAAAGTGCGATCAAGGCGGGAGTA
>JANAVB010036420.1:7709467-7784467 GCA_029216955.1 Iris pallida | reverse complement strand
CTAATTTGGAGTGATGGCTGCCATTAAAGGTTATGGGGGTATAAATAGAATATTGTCAAGCCCTAAACTCTTCATGACACTTAGTATTAGGAAGGTCCTTAAGGAGACTAAGTGATTTGGCTCTAATTAATGCTTGTATTCAACCTAGCCATGACTAGAGTCTAATTAATCAAACCTATTGGTCAAGTCAAATTAAATGGGGTCTACCATGTCTAATGAATAAGCTATTCTACTAATAAATACAACCATTATATTAAATAAGAAATATACATAAAATATGAAATGATAAAAATATCCTTGTTCTAGAAAAGTGGTAGTGACAAATCTTTCCCTTTAGAAAATTTCGTCCTCGAAATTTAAGTTGGTCGTACTCTTCTCTAGGTCAAACCCCCGTTAATCATGGTCCAAAAATCTATTAAATAGTACACACAAACCATGGTCCTACTGGTCGTGAAATCACAGTCTCAATCAAGGTCACTATATTATCTATCACAGTACAAAACATAATCTAGGAGGTACTATGTAGCATACAACAATATAAAAAATGATGAAAGACGAACAGAAAAATAAACATGCTAACCCATCACCTGTAGCATTGGCCTCCTCGACCGTTAGCGCAAAATCCCTGCCCCGTTGGGCAATCTCCCTCTGGCGGTGCTGGGCATGATGCGGTGCCACATGTGGCCTAGCCCTATCTCTCTGGCCTTGTGCTCCACCAAATAGGGGGGGTAGTAGGGCAATCCCTCATATGGTGCGCAACAGACCTACAGAACAAATACACCTTCAGTCTCTTCCTTCATACATCCCATGAATGACCAGGCTTCTTGCAATAGTTGCAAAGAAAAGCCCGATTTTCCTACTTCTGCTGCTGAACCGGAGCTTCAGCTCGCTTATAGTACTCCTTCTGAATATGGGGACGCTTAGCCGGTCCCGTACTGGTACCATCACCTATGACGTCACTGGCCCTCTTGAGTCTGAGGCCCAAGTCATCCTCAGCAATCTGGGCATCCATAAGAATATCCTCGAAGGTAGTCGTACGATGCCCAGATGTGTGAGATCTGATCCCGTTGTTCAGGCCCCTCCTGAACTTATGGGCCTTCTCTCCTATATCCTGGACCATTCCTTTGGCAAACTGGCTCAGACGGAAGAACTCAGCCGCGTAGTCATCCACTAACAAGTTTTCCCTGTACTAGGTCGTAGAACTGGCCTTCTAGTATACTAAGAGCGACGCCAGGAAAGAATTTCTCCTTGAATAGCCTCTTGAAGGTATCCCTCGTCTGACCCATCACTGTCAGTCGGGGGTCTGCGCGATACCAAGTCAGAGCGATATCGAAGAGCTGACTAGCTGCTGCTACCCGCAGCCCCTCCGGAATCTGAGACAACTGCAAACTTCTCTCTATATTCTCTAGCCAGTCATCGGCATAAAGGATCCCCTTTGTCCCCTTGAACTCTCGAGGGAACATCTTCTTGAAGTCTTTGACAGTACCATGTCTCTCATGCTGTTGCTACTCCTGAACGGGAGCGCCCTGAGACAGAGCAGTAGCCACCTTCTCTACTGTAACAAGTGCCAACTGGTGGGCACTATCGATGCTCTGGCGCAACACGTCAGTCTGTCGCTGTTGCGCCTCAGCCTGAGCCCTCTACGCCTCCTTCATCTGCTGGAACAACGCGAACATCTGCGTTGTATCAGCCGGTGGTGGAGGTATAGAAAGAGGCTCTTGTGGGCTAGTGGAGGAACACCGCCAGGAGCTGCTGACACAGTAGGAGAAATCCCTGAGCTGCAGCTCCAGCAGCTGAAAGAGGAGGCTCTGAAGTAGCAGACCTCTCCGTCGCTGCAACGGTTCTAGTGCGTTGTGACCTGGTCTCCGGCATCCTGAAGACAGATCGACAAAAGAAATCAATTTGGCACAAGATAAGATATTATCAAGGAAGGACAATTGATTTCGAAGAAAATCGCAATGAATGATCGAATTAGTAATAAAAAGATTAGAAGTTTCCTAATTGCGATTGAGTAGCTCTTAATATAGCCTAATCCTATATCCTAATAGCAGGCTCGTAGCAGCGCTCCAAGTCGAGCACCACTAGGAAATCGTACTAATTGTGACCTCGACCTGTATGGGCTACCACAAAAATGTGTCACGACCCGCACCCTATTTAGGTGTACGAGGACGTGGGTACGTCCAGCCAACGCCGCAGTGTCGGCGGTAGAACGCTATATAAGTTGTCTATAATACCTAACATCTATCAATATGAAGTATAAACATGTCATCTCCGTACGGAGGAATAATATGACTTGTAAAGATATATAACTCAATCACAAGTTCTAAGGGAAGATAAAGCACGATATTGGAAATGAAAATAAAGAAGATTAAACTGAATAAATAGTAAAGTCATCACGCACATGAGTTTAGATGTCTAAGACGAATAAGTACATGTCCTGAATAATTATAACAAAATCCAAACCCATATTCAGAACAATCCGATACAAAAGAAACACTAGAACACTAAACTACTGAGCAAATTTCTCCTCAGACTCCTATGTGCATCCCTTGTATACCCCCTACTCATAGTAGGTAGGACAATAGTCTAAACCATCAAAAAAATATTATCCAGTCAGGATTGGAGCGAAGTACAACTCAAATAGCAGTTCCATTTAATTGACAAGCACTATAAAAATATAAATAATAATGTAATACGTGATGAACAGTTTATAGAGATAATGTACAATAGAAGAGATAGGTGAATATAAAGTAATAGAGGTATGGGGAGAACATGTGAAATGTAAAAGCAGTTAGATATATAATAAAGGAAAAACCTGTCATGCAAGGTATACAACAAACAAGTTCAGAATATCTATGTCTAATACCAGTGTTTTGAAATACCAAGTTGACATATGAATGGCTAGAGTGTAATATCCGGCAAACCATACACGTCCGTGTGTGGCCGCTATTATTCCAGTAAGACCATAGGGTAGAAATAGTGTGTTCACATGTCTCCTAGGTATTTCCCAGCCCGACCTGTACACATGGATCCAGGTCTCAACACGTATCCCAATAATCCAGAATAGATACATTAGTCCAGTAATTCATTAGTCCAGTGATAATCATTAGGCATGAAACTACGTATCTCAAGTCAAGGAATCCATACAATACCAATCCATGTGTCCATCGTATCAGAATCAAGATAGAACACTAATATAAACATGCATCATAGAAATTATCAAGAAATAAAAACTATCAGAGAATGTACTCGTCTGTTGTCCTGAGCAATGAATGTGAATCGAGGCCCAAAGTGATGTCACCCAAACCTAGATATGAGATACACATATAAATTGATGTTCAAGTGTGTTTAACATGGATATCTAGTGTGATATATGCAGTCTAAGTCAATTATAGGTCAAATAGTCAAACTAGGTCAATCTAGCCATTCTAAGTTGTATGAGTCCAATACCCAAGCTATTGGGTATATACCTTACTTATCTAGGCTATACTAGTTATTACCTTATGATAGAATACCTTAGCCTCTATACTCAAACCCCTACGCAATTTCCTATACTCTATGATACAATACCTAGCCTATTATCCTAATCTAATCCATATGTCAATATTACCTTATCCTATATCACCTTTCTATCCCACAATACCAATACATATGGGCCTAATCTAGTTTATATAAATACTCATGAACCTTAACCTATTACACTATGCCCATATTCTATACACACATATACCAATATCCATATACTTATATGTACATCAAAATCCCCATATACCATGATACCTATAGCATATATTTACATTATGTAATTTAGGTTACACATCACCTACCTTCCTGTGCACTTGTAAGGTGCACTTACATACCTCTATATGTGAGGTCACACACAAAAAGATACATACTCCTATACCCATGTATATAGGTGTCCCCCCATACTCATTCATATTCATACATATGTACACGTAAATATTTACATAGGTAGTTATGCACAATAGGTTTATCTATCCAATGACTCGACAAGAACACATCTCTTAAGTCTCACTGACTCTACTGTCCTGCATTTCTTCTCATCTCCTCATATATTTACCGATCCCTTCACCCCTCACATACACACCTATACTATCATCAGTTAATAGATAACATAGGCCCCCCCTCAAAAACTGATACAAATCAGTCCAACCTCTCTGACTGATGCCTTTCCTACAACTGATACCTATATGCTATGGCTCATGAGACTGATACAAGTCCAAATATAAGACTGAAATACTAAAAAGTATATGACTGATACCTTACCCGACCTTCACTTAAACCCTCCTCACCATCACACTGTTCGATAGTGCCAAACCACCAAGTACTTGCCATTGGCCCATATACCCTGCCTGTACAAGGCCAATAACAGGCCTACCTCTCATCTATTCCTTACTTACCACTCACTTGTTACCTACATTCACCACTCTAATCTACTTTCTGGTCTGACACATGAGGTAGGACACTAGCTCACTTCACTGATACATTAACTAATACTCCACAATCACAGGAAGGCACTCAACACACTCTCTAACCTGACTCGCATAAACTCTCACTGATACTCTAACTGTCACACTATGACACTACAACTCCTAGCTGATTTCACTCACTCTCCTACATTCCCAATCTGTTTGCTGAACCCAAGATACTCTAATTCTTTATATTGGATACTCACTAAACTAACTTGATACTTGTCCCCTTCATTCGACACTCTATTGCCCAAAGCAAAGCGGCCATGCCCTGTCGCCAAAACCAAGCTCAACCTAATGTACAGGCAGCACATACTGCTAGGCCAGGTCTTGTTGCCACTTTATGGCTCGACAGAGGTAAACACCTTGCTATCTGCTCCTGCAGTGGCCAAATTGGCCCCCAAACTGTAGCCTAATTATAGGCCATGGCAATGCATTGGACATTCAAGGCCAATGCCCCCATATCCCCTGCTGCTAAGGCAGCAATGCAGCCAAGTGCTCACTACTACTACACTGATTCACTGATACAAGGATACTAAGCCTCCACTGGTTCACTCTAACTAAACCCCACATCAGTTCTAAATTGAACTAACACTCACGTTACAGTTCACCGATACTAACACCCTACTCTAACTGATACTCTATTCTAACTCTAACCTCTGATATATACTGATACCTCACTCTCACTCTCAAAATGCAGTCCCAAATACACACCTGCATATATACATTCACCTATCCTAATTTCGATATACCCCATCCTCACTTCACTAACAACCACTAGGAAAATCTCCTTACCTGCACCTTGATGTGGCCATAATGCACCTTCTCACTTAGGATACTGGTGACACCCTCTAAGACTAACACCACTTACCCAGAGTCCTAACTGATACTCCCTTAAAACCGCATTGGCACACTAACAATTCTCTCTCTCTATATATATATATATATTTTTTTTTTTCTTCTATATATATATATATATATATATATATATATATATATATACATTGCCATGACCTCACTTGGATATCCTATTTCCTTGAGGCACTTGCCTACATCCCTACTCACACATGGCCAAAAACCCAATCCTTCCTCACTCTCTAACACATAGGTTTACTCACTGGTTCTACTCCTAAAACTGAAACATATCCCCTTCATGCTTGTACAATAAAGGCCACACAAGGCCCCTACCTAGGTGTTTGCAAAAACAGAAAGTTTTATTACAAACTTTAAAAGAATCGTACAAGAGCACAATGAATTCTGGGAAAGTACAACTGTAGGAGTCCGATCTGAGTGACGACCGCTTTGTCCCTTTGACAAGGCGATTGCGGTAGAAAGCAAGCTTATCATCGTGCCTCAGAGCTTCTGTTGACGAGGAATCTTCTGTATGGCTCGGCCGTGTAGAAGTATTGACAGAACTTCAGCTTTGATTGACGATAGAAAACCCACTCTTTTGAATAGTTGATTGTAGATGAGAATGCTTGGATTCTGGAAATGAGATGAATGCTCTACCTATATCCCTCCTCTTTGTGTGTACGTTAGGAGAACGTGACTGTTTATAGAGCCAAAAAATAACTAACATGTAGTTATTCAAGACAGGCATCCCTATATGGAAATGCGCCTAAGCCGCTGTGCACCATTTTTCAAAAGGGGTGCCTATTACTTTTCTGAGTGTCATTGACATGTGGCAACCCATGCTGAATAGGCGCATGATCATGGCCAAGTGATGTGCATGTTCTTCGAAAAACTCAGAGTAGTGCACCACGTTCAATATAGATGACAGCTTATCACGCCACGTAGATTTATGTGCTCCATTCCAGTATGGCACTTCATCATTTAGGCGCATTTAAAAAAACTGGGTACATTCTTGGAAGGGCGCCTATCTCAATCAGGGGCGCGTAAATATGTACCGTTAGAATTCATGATGGCATAATTTGATAAATTCTTGCCACGTGGCCATTCACTCTGAGGTGCCTAAGAGAATAGGCGCCTAAATAGAAAGATAGATGGGCGCCTTTAAGACAGAAATATTTGGGCGCCTACAAAACCCCCTTCAAAGTTTTCAAGCTTTGGACAACTTCAAATTTTGAAATACTTTGAACAAGAAGTGGTTGGCGTTGAGCAATATCGTAACCGACCCACTATCAGGCGCAGATCGCATGACTGTTACGTCTATGCCTTGGCTATAAATAGTTGAGAAGATAGAGAAAAATACTCTTTACTTGAAATTTCTTTCTCTCAAGTTGAGGGTGGCAATAACCAGGATGATAGTGACCGGAGCCCTAGTGATGCTAATCAATTCGAAGAACTGCCAAGCGATAAAGACTCTGGTACTGAAAGTTGAAGGCGATGAGGGCTCAAGCGGTGAAGGTGAAGATAAAGACGTTGATATCGAAGGTGATATCGATATCGAAGGTGGTAAGATCCCTAATGATGACAGAGAAGGGGATGTTGATATCGAGGGTGATGAGAATCCTTAAATTAATGCTGAAGGGATCCAGACTCCAACTGAACATGTTATTGAGATAGAGGGGGTGGAGATAGCTGTAGCCCCAGATGACCAAGTCGACTCCTGGTGTATCAGCTATCTCCGCCTGACATACTTTCGGCCTCTGAGTCGGCTTGGTCATCTGGGCTGCAGTTATCTCCGTCCCCTCTGTCTCAATTGTTGACCCAACTGGATCGCAGTCAACCTAATATTGATAATTAATAAGACGATATCTATTGTAATCCAACTTGACACATCAAGCTCCATTAAGCTCCAAAACAGAACGTCATCACATATTAGTTCAAGATAGACATCATCGACAACTACTTTGACAGTGCTGCTGTTACTTATATTCTGAGTCTATATTTTTATTTTTTATTGAGTCTAGGCTATTGTAAGTTGAGTGGCACTGAATATCTCAATCCTAGACTTAATACCCAAGCTCCACTAAACAAACTCCAAAACCAGCCAAGCCCAAAAAGCCTACTTGAACTTTCTGTCCTCTAGGAGACAGAGTTCGGGCCGAACTCTGCCCCACACATAGTACGGGCCAAACTCTGTTCCCTTAATTTTAGGACCTAATTTTTAGGGCCTTCTGGTTGCTAGTTGTCCAACGGCTAAATATTTGAATATTTGGGACAGAGTTCTGACCGAACTCTGCCTATCGGGACTAGTATATATAGGCCTTGATTTATTTCATTTTCAATCATCCAATCTTCTCATTTTCTCTTCTCCCATAGCCTATACATTCAAGAGCTTATTCTTCTCATCTAACTAGCAACAAAACTTCCTAAGCCCCCAAGTTGCTCAGTACGAGTCAACTAGAAGTTTGTGTGCAAGAGTTTCAAAAGAAGTCACTTAGACAATTCCAAGTCTCGCCATCCGCAAATCTGTAAAAAGTTGGCATGCTCTTTTGAGTAAAGGCACGTGGTTGTATGCTATTTCACAAATAGCGTATTTCAATCCTGAGCTAGAGTTCTCAGGCCTGGACTAGTCCTCCGCGAGAAAAACTAGGTTAAAAACTGTTGTGTCTGCGTATGCTTCTCTGAAATCTATTTATATTCCGTACTTATACTCTGATTATTATTTCTGTTGGGTGGATTTGAATAGGGTTATTTTTTAATTGGCTATTATTGACACATATTCTATTTCCCCCGATCTAGAGTTGCCTACACGTACTTCAATTGGTATCAGAGCTCTGTTATCTTATATTGGATTAACATCCTATGAACTGATCCATGGCAACCACACAACCTACCTTTTCCAACTATGGTGAAGGACAGTCTACAAATAGCCTACCCCTATTTGACGAAACTAACTACACCTATTAGAAAACTAGGATGAGTTTTTATCTCAAGTCTCTAGACTTTGATCTATGGACCATCGTCACGGATAGTTACAAGAAACCTGCTAGAATAGCTGTCGAGGAGACTCTTGTTGAAAATCCTGTGATAAATATTTTGACCAAGAAAAAAAATAGGCAAGTCTAGATGCTAGGGCTATTAATGCTCTCTTTTATGCAATAGACAGGACTGAATTCAACATGGTCTCTACATGCTCCACCTCACACGAAATATGGAGGCTTCTGGACGTGACTCATGAAGGAACCACACATGTTAAAGTATCAAAGATCAGACGTCTAACACAAGAATACGAGGCATTCAAAATGAAGCCAATGAGACAATAACTCAGATATTCACCAGATTCCTCGACATCGTCAACTCTCTATCTTCCTTTGACAAAGTATATTCCAACCATGAGAAGATACGCAAAGTGCTAAGAGGATTGCCGAAGATCTGGAATCCCAAGGTCACGACGATTATCGAAGGAAATGATCTTACGTCTATGTCACTAGAAAATCTGATGGGCAAGCTGATGACGAATGAGCTCGACCTCAAAGATTTTGAAGAAACTGCTCCAAAAGAAAAAAGAAATTGCCTTAAGAGCTCATCGTCGAAGAACCTTTCAGAGGAAACAGATGACGACGATTTCGAAGGTGACGATCAAGCACTCATGATTCAAAATTTTAGGAAGTTCCTACGCTTCAACCGAAGGAAGAAGGAACAAAAAGACGATGAGGAAGAACCCACCTGCTTCGGATGTAAGAAGGCGGGACACGTCAGAAACTATTGTCCTGTAGCAAAGAATGGAAGCAGATACGAAAAGCCGTACAAGAAGCCAACCTCAAGGAAGTATGCCAACACTAGCATCTGGCACGAAAGCGAAGCCAGTGATTCAGATGAAAAAGAGGACTCTCCGTAAGACACGGAAAACGTCTACCTAATGGCAACTTCAGATAAGGTAAATGATTCTTTTGACGACTTTTCTTTTGATGAACTAGGTGATGCCTTTAGTGATCTACTTAAACATCACAAAAAGGTTATTAACAAATATAAACATGCTAAGGATAAAATTACGGCTCATGAAGCTAAGATCCATAAACTTTCATGTTTATTAGAAAATGTTAGAAACACTACACCCACAAAAAATACTGAGAAGGTATCTAAGCTTGATTTAAGCTTACAAGATGCCGAATCTCTTATTGAGAAGCAAACACATGATATCACTGCTCTAAATAAAGAACTTGCTGAAGATAAAAATAAGTACAAGATTGCTACTGGTAGAATAAATGGTCTTACTGCTAAATGTGACGAGTTGCATGCTGCCTGTAAGAAATTAGAGATTAGACTGGGTAAATAGGTTATTCAACATCAAACTCAATCTCATAATCACAACACTTACACTAAACATCAGACGGCTCAACACAAGAGAGCACGTCATTACAACAACACTCGTCCACATACCACACAAAAACATGCCTTTATATACACCTAATCCCATGCAGCACGTAAAACACACACACGTAGTTATAATAATCCTGCTGCTACACGTAATTATTTTCATCATCCTACTACTGCACATAGTTATCATCATCCTACACCCATATATAGACATCACTATCATCCCGCACCTAATACCAATATGCATGCTACATGTACTTACTATGGTTTACATGGACACATATCACTACAGTATAGAATTAGAAAACTAGTGGATATTAATCTATATGTATGGGTACTGAAGACAAACTTTTTAGGACCCACAAGAATCTGGGTACCAAAGGTCACATCTACTTATGGTGTAGGCGGACCTTCCATCTCAAACTAGAAGCAAATAGATTCTCGATAGTGGGTGCTCGCGACATATGACTGGAGATGCTAATCTATTCACAACACTATCTATGGAAAGGGAAGGATGTGTATCCTTCGGCAACAATCTGAAAGGCTATATCATAGGTAACAGTACAATTGATTATCCTCTTTCTCCTATTATTAAGGATATCTGTTTAGTGACCGAGTTAAAGCATAACCTGCCCAGCATTAGTCATCTTACTGATCACGGATATGATATTAACTTCAGTAAAACTAAATACTTTATCTATGATAGATCATCTGGAGACATCGCTTTCGAAGGAATAAGGGAAGATAACATATATATTGTAGGTCCTGAAAAATCAAGTTGCACACATCAACAAAGTCAGAAAATCAAGAAATACAACTTTCAGATGAACCGCGCAGACATCAGATTGCGCATCTTTCAGATTGCGCATACTAGATTGCGCACACTCCCAAGCGCGCAGGCTGACGTGGCAGATCATCATCATTACCTGACACAAATCAAATCTTCTGACAGCGAACAGTGCGAAGAACGAGGCGACCCTTCGTTTAATCGTGAAGTACGGCACTCGAGGACAGCTGGCAGCACAATCTATGTTGGTGCAATCTATGTTGGCACAATCTATTTCCTGCGCAGTCCAAGTCTGCGTAATCCAAAACCAGCACAATTCAGTGTACGTGTTCTATCAACACAAATGACAAAATACACGTGGCATTCATGCCATCAATTGCTCATTACGTGGCAACCGTCTATGCACGATCATGCGTATTTCAATCAAATGATGCCATGTGTCCAAGATAGTTGGCCTATGATCCAGTAACTGCCTGCGCAGTCCATTGTTGCGCAATCCAACTGCTGCGTAATCTATCATGCGCAGTCCAGAATAACTAAAAGTTAGTTATTTCTCAGAACTCTATAAATAGAGTTTCAAGTCTCCATTCAAGGGGGATCAATAATCAGAGATCAGAGATCAGATTATAGAGAGATCAGACTTCAAAGTTCAGAGAGTTCAGGAGTTCTTGCCCAAGTGCTGCTGCAATCTTCCGAGGCTTTTGCCTTCAACTTCCGAGGCTTTTTGCCTTCAATTCCAGAGTTGTTTTCAACTTCAGAGGCTCCGTCTTCAGAGTTCACATCGTCCAAGGGATAAAGCAATCGTCATCTAGATTGGATTTCTAAAGTTGTACCATTCCCAGAATTTAAATTGTAATCTTTTACAAAGTTTGTATCAATAAAATTCTTCAACTTTTGTTTTTGCAAACAAAATGGCGACTCTGCTGGGGACGACTTTCTCCTCCGATGAGGAAGTGACAACTCAATATGACGTAGCGTCTATCGAAAAGACGCAGAAAACACTGGTTGTGAAGATCAACCAGACAGCCTACGAGTCTATGATCAATTTCAAGACCACTCCTCGCACTGCAACTACTTCTGCCACAAGCAAAGTGCGCCCAGTATGGGTCCCAAAGACTGCTGTGCATTCTATTAATACTGCCAGCAAGACTGCTACGCAGTCCAAAGCTTCTGTCATCAAGCCGGCTGCACAATCTATCTTTGCTACTGCTGCATAATCTGCTGTTGCCAGTACACAGAAGACTTCATATGCTGCCTTAGCCAAGTGCAAGACTCCTATGCCTCTGGCGCAATTAGCTGCCAATTTGTCTGCGCAAACCAATATTCCAGCATCCAGAGTCCACCATAAACACTCTATAGCAAGAACTGATGCGCAAACCACAGTTTCTGTGACCAAAACCAGTGCGCCATCCATTCATGCGCAAACTGCTCCTGCACAATCTAAGAGTGACAGCCTTTTGGCTAAATTTTCTTCTTCTCATAACAAGAGAAAAGGCTCTGCTCCTCTTCCTAAAGACACTGTTGCTCCTGTGCAATACACTGAGGGTAGTCCTTTGGCTATTCGTCTTCCTCTTCAAAATAAAGGAAAAGGCCCATTGGTCTTTTTTCAAACTTCCTTGTCCCATGACTTGGAAGACAATAGAGGGAAATGCTCTTTAGCTAACCCTTCTTCACAAAACAAAGGAAAAGGCCCTTTGGTCTTTTCTCAATCTTCTTCAATTTTTACCGAAGAAGATCAATCTGAACGTGCCTCGGCACCAATCAGTACTAGAACTCTTTCAAACAAGGATTATTCTTTCCTTTATAACAAGAGAACTTGTACTGACCAAAGAGGTATTCTGCCTACCCCGGTAGCAGAATTCCAGGACCTCCCAACTCTCAAGATTTCCCGTTCTAGATAGGGAAAACTGCTGGTGTCTCAAACATAAACCCCTGGGGGTAAATTTGCTGATCTCATAACTTATCTTAACAGACCCACTTCGGTAAAACATAAACAGCCAATGCCGAAGACCAAACATCATCAAAAACAAATCTCCAGGGTTAAAAATCCCGACACTTATGCCAATAAAGTAAGTACTTCCCTGTACACTCAAGGGACTAAACATTTGAAGAATCAGAATCATATACCGAATATTATCAAAGAACAGATCCCTCAGAGTTTTCCTCGTCCTGCTGTTATTCCCGATCTCCGAGAACATCTCAGAAAAAATGAGACAATGTTTTAACATCTTTAGTTCAACCATCTGATCATCATTGCAACCACAAAGTCATCATCCAATGTTGTTGTCAAACAACAAAACGATCTGTCTTCGATCGTCTGACTTTGTTAAATTTGAAGCTATGTCAGAAGAAGATGAAGTCTTGTATGCTTCTATCAATATGACTTCCTGAGACACTGGGGGTAGAAGGTGCTCTAAGCATGGCAAACCTCGTAAACCAAGTCAACGATATCTAGAATTACTCCAAGAATCTTCTGAAGGAGTGTTTCGACATACCCGTTCTCGAAGTCGAGATACAATCGGTCAAAGGAATCTTCCTCAAAACCCTTCAGGTTATCTTCCTACTTCTCAGTCAGGAGACGACTCTTTCTCCGACTATGATGCATACAGCGAAAGCTCTGAATAAACAGTATCTTCCACTGTACCAAGAGAAGTGACAGCTTATGTTGTCAATGAAGATCCAGATGCTTCAACTTCTACAAATCAGGAACAGCAAATCGCTGTACTTGAAGACAAGCTAAAAACTATGGCTGAAATGGTTGCTAGTATGTATTCTATCATTGTGACACAACATGCTATACCACCCACTGTACCTACTGCAAGTCCAGAGATCATAGCATCTTTGGTAGCTGCCAATACTAGGCTGGGGGTAGTATCTCCTCAAATGCCTTCTGTACAAGTACAAGTTCAAACTACACCTAGTTAATCAGGAGCTGGGGGTAGTGCTTACAATGTTGTTCCTCCTCCTACCACTCTAACTCAACCTGCTCCTTCTTCATTATTTGAAGACGCCAATGAAGCTGTCAAACTCTTGCGAACCCAGTTCGAAGCTTTCAAAGAAAAAGACAACTTGCAAAGATTAGGGATCAAGCAGCCTTATCCAGTTGAATGGAAAGAAGTCCCATTTCCACCAAAGTACAAAATACCAACGATCTCTTTGTTCGATGGCAGTACTTCTTCTAGTCAATTCATCAATCATTTTGAGGTAATGACCGTTCAACTCCAGCCAAATGACGCTCTTCTTACCAGAGTGTTCGTCGGTTGTTTAGCCGGCGTAGCATATGACTGGTATAGAAGTTTGCCCGATGCTTGTATCACTTCCTTCTCAGGTCTTAAGCAAATCTTCCTGAAATGGTTCTATGAAGGATTCAACGACATGACTATGTCGGCTCTCAATAAAATCAAATAGAAACACAATAAAACTGCTGAGAGTTTCATCGAACGGTTCCGCCGTGAAGTTTTGAAAATGCCTCCCAGAACTCCAGCTGCTGTTACTATTGATACTTGTAAGGCAAATCTTTTGCCTATCATCAGTATGTGGACAGGATCTACCCAGTTTCAAGATTGGCCTTCATTCATTGTCAATGCCAAAGCTGCAGAAGTGAGTGCTGAAAAATTCAAGCAATTGGGGGTACAAATGTCTAACCCCGATCGAGATGAACATCAGACATCAGGTGGTGGAAACCGCCAGAACAATCGCAAAGCAAAAGAGACTTTGAACATCAATCTGAACAAGAATAAAGAATCTTTGGCTGTCAATGTGGCTCCGCCTACATCCACTCCTACTCCTTCTGTACTTCCACCGAGGGAACCTCGTCCGAAAGTAGAATATTCCTTCGACGAGAATGACACTGTAAGCATTTTTGATTGCTTACTCAAAAGCAACAAGATTCAGCTCCCAGACCCAAAGAAACCTGATGAAGTCGGTAAGACAGATCATCCTAAATATTGTGTCTACCACAGGTTTATTGGACATCCTACTCGAGCATGCTACGTGCTTAAAGGTAAAATTCAAGAGCTTGTCAATGCTGGTGTCGTCACTCTGCAGCAAGATGGGAAGACTGTTACTGCAAATATGGTTTCAGTCTAGTTTGGTGACTTTCCTCCGCAGATGGTACAGCACGGTGTCATTCCTATTCCTAAAGCTACTCTTGAGATTGAGAATCTCCTACTTCCACCAAATGAAGGTTTTGTCCCCTTGTCTCTTGACAACGGCGAAATTATATGGATCCATCCCGATCTTGCTCCGGAATTCGAAGTGCCCTCTTCTTCCAAGAAGAAAGGTCATTCTAAAGGCAAGACAAAGACTTGCAACATGGTATCTTTTGACCCCATAATTGACGAAGAGATTCTGCTAGGTACCAGATCAGGGAAAGCCTATTTGAAAGATCATCCTGAAACTCAAGAGAATCCTGCCTCTTCTTCTGAACCTGTTCCAGTACAATCTACTTCCTCTGAAGAGATTCCTTCCATATCTTTACCAGTTGTAGTACCTATTCCTTCCAAGCCAGTGGTTGCTGACAAAGGCAAACAACAAGTCCGCTTTGACAAACCCTTGAAGAAATCATCTCTTACAGGACTTGAAAAGCCGTACAACTTTGATATATTGGCTCAACTAGCCAATACACCGGCTAGGCTATCAATCTTCGAGCTCTTACGTCTTTCCAAAGAGACTCGAGAAACTTTAAGTGAAGCCCTGATGCAGGCTGAAACTTGCCTAACTCTTCTCAAATAACCGGAAGCCGAACCGGTCTCTTGTCGTCATTGTCATAGTGTCCTAGAGTTGATTCCAAACATCACTTTCACTCAGGATGATATGCTACTGGAGGATAATAGACATGATCGTCCTCTCTACTATACAGGGTATGTCAATTCGATGAAAGTCGATCGTATCCTGATAGATCCAGGGTCTGCACTCAGCATCATGTCAAAGACGATGCTAGACGCATTGAAGATACCAGTGCATAGTCTTTCAAGCACAATCACCACTATCTTGGGATTCAACCAAGGAAGGAGTAAACCTTTGGGTAAGATTCGCTTAAAACCCTAAATAGGCAATCTTCACACAAAGGTGACCTTCTATATCATTGATAATCATGGTTATTCTTACAACGCTCTTCTGGGAAGACCATTCCTCCATGAACATAATGTTGTTCTATCAACTCTTCATCAATGCTTTAAATATGTCGATGATAAAGGAGAAGTTCACAAAGAAGTTGCAGACCTTTATCCTTTCAAGGGTGTCGAAGCATATTGCAATGACGCTCGTATGTATAAGGAGGAATTTATGAAAGTGGTATTGGCCATGGATACTGAAGAAGACCAAAAAGCAGTGCCCAATGACACTCTCATCATACCTGTCAAAGGACGTGTTTTCCATCCTCAATCTTCTAAACCACTGGCTATTCACTTGCCAGTCCAAAAGAAATCAGTTGATGGCGATCAAGATAAAAGGGAGCTCACCTCTTCTGAGCCACTTGTTATCGACTTACGTCGTAACAAGGACAAAAAGCAGCTCACTTCTTCTGAGCCTCTTGTTGTTGATTTAACTCACAACAAGGAAAAAAGGGAGCTTACCTCTTCTGAGCCACTTGTTATTGACCTTCGTCGTAACAAGCTTCCTCCACGTTCTTCTTCTTCCCCTCTTGTAATCAATCTGACTAAGCCTGCTAAGGCTAAAGGTCCTGCTGTAAATACAGATGTACAAATTAATGAAAAAGCATCTACTTTCCAGTATACTGATGTTATTTATCATACTAAATGCTATTTGGATATGTTAGATAGCTTCAAATCATTTACAATGGGAGTTGTACAATCTCTTCAGACAGAAGTCTCATTTGAAGATCCAGATGACTCTTACCGTATTGTCCCTGCTCGAAAGAAAGGCGAAAGTCCAATACTTTTTAGTAAAGGACCAGAACAATAATTCAGCTATACGGATGATAGCAAGCTTAACGATACAGGACATCTACAACTCCGTCGTTATAGTCAACAATCAAAAGACATCATCCGTAAGATGGGTTATGACTTTAAAAATGGCCTCAACTATGGTAAGGGTAGACGAACTCCTATTCGTACGGCTGTTCCAAAAGGAAAATCTGATATGTATTACAGCAAGATGAAAAGAGGTCTCGGATATGCTTCTCCTCCGATGTTATCCCCAATAGTTTCCGACTCTGATAGCGAAGAACGTTCTAACTCTTCTGATTCCAGGTCATGGGATTCTGATACTAGCATTGGTGAAGTCCATCGTGTAATCGTACTTTTAATATGGTATCCGCTGAACTTTCGGAAGGCTACGATGAGGACGTTGAAGAAAATCCTGAAACAGATCCTTGGGCTCAACAGATGGATAATCAGTGGGTACTCCGATTTGAACAAAGAGAACCTCCTACTGAAGATCAACTAGTTCAAGTTGATGTAGGAGAAAGCGAGTTACCTCGTCCAATCTTTATTAGCAAGAATCTTCCAGAAGCAGATAAGCAAGAGTTGATTCTTCTCATTAAAGAATACATTGACGTCTTTGCTTAGAGTTACGAAGACATGCCAGGTTTAGATTCCAAAATTGCTACTCACAAACTGAACATTTTGCCTAATACTAAACCAGTCAAACAGCAGCAACGGCAATTCAAGCCTGCAATGATGGACGCAATCGATGATGAAGTCAAGAAGCTTATCGCTTGTGGCTTTATTCGAGAAGAACAACATCCTGATTGGGTAGCCAATGTCATTCCAGTTCTGAAGAAAACCGGCAAAGTTTGAGTCTGCATCGACTTTCGGGATCTTAATGAAGCTTGTCCGAAAGATGAATTTCCTCTCCCTATCACGGATGTCATGATTGACAATACCTGTGGGTTAGAGCAAATATCTTTTATGGATGGATTCTCTGGATACAATCAGATCAAGATGAATCCCGAAGATGAAAAACACACATCTTTTTGCACTCCTCGGGGAGTCTATTGCTACAGTGATGCCATTTGGTCTCAAGAACGCTGGTGCAACTTACGAACGGGCTATGAGTACCATTTTCAGAGAACATCTTCGTAAAACTGTCGAATGTTATGTTGACGATATCGCTGTTAAAAGTCGTCCGAAAGAAGATCATATCCAAGATTTGAGAACAATCTTCAATCTCATGCGTCAACATCAGCTCAAGATGAATTCTACCAAGTCATTCTTGGGTGTCTCTAGTGGTAAGTTTCTCGGCTTCGTTATTACCTCTAAGGGTATACACGTGGATCCCGAGAAGATCAAAGCCATTCAAGAGATGCGTCCTCCACGCAACCTAAAAGAGCTACGAGGATTCCAAGGTCGACTTGCGTACATCAGGAGATTCATTTCGAACTTGTCTGGACGCTGCAGACCATTCACTCAACTAATGAAGAAGGGTGTATCTTTTATTTGGACTGAAGAATGTCAACAAGCATTCGATGACATCAAACGATATCTCATGAACCCACCAGTCTTGGTGCCACCAATCTCAGGTATTCCATTCTTAATGTACGTCCGTGCTATGGACCATTCATTGGGTGCTTTACTCGCCCAAAAGAATAAAGAAGGTCATGAACAAGCCATCTACTATCTCAGTCGTACTATGATTGGTGTTGAACACCGTTATAGTCTGGTTGGAAAAGAATGTCTAGCCCTTATGTTCGCCGTTCAAAAGACAAGGCATTACATTATTGGTCAAACTATTCATGTCATATCTCGAGTCAATCCTCTTCGGGTACTGATGAGGAAGCCTAGCACACTCAATTCTCGGTTGGCTACATGGGCCATTCTTCTAGCCCAATATGACATGGTGTATGTTCCTCAAAAGTCTGTCAAAGGTCAAGCACTGGCGGATTTCTTAGTAGCTCATCCTGTTCCAGAGACGTCCAAACTTTACGATGAAATTTCAGATGAGGCATTGGAAGTCAACATGATCTCTGAAGAATTTCCAACCTGGCGTCTATTCTTTGATGAAGCATCCAAAATCGGACCCAATGGTGCTATTGTAGCAGGAGTTGGAGTTATTCTCGTTTCTCCTGACGGATCAACTATCCAAAGAGCTTATTCTCTAGATAAATCATGTTCCAATAATATAGCAGAATACAATACTCTACTCATCGGTCTTCAATTAGCCAAGCAATTGGACATTGAATATCTCGAAGTTTACGGCGACTCTAAGCTGGTTATCAACCAGGTTAGAGGAACTTATGAAGTCCGTCATCAAGATCTGGTACCTTACTTTGAAGCAGCAATCAACATGGCTACATCATTCAAAGCTTTCTTTATCGACTATGTCCGTCGAGCTTACAATACTGAAGCAGATACCTTAGCCAATCTTGCAGCAGTCTTAGTCGTTCCCATCAGAAGACAACAAGTGGTGGTTATCTCTAATCGAGAATTGTTTTGTGTCGAAAACAATCGTAACATCGAGTTCAGTAATTTTGCTGAAATTAATGTTATCAATGAAGATTGGAGAACTCCTTTCATCGACTTCGTGGTTCACGACATACTCCCCGAAGATCCTAAGGAGGCTACAAGTATTCGACGACGATCTTTACGATTCTACTACAATCAAACCACCAAGACTCTCTATCGGCGGACTTATGACGGTCTCCTTCTATGCTGTCTAGCTGGTGAGGAAGCAAAACAGGTGTTGCGTGAAGCTCACGACGGTATCTGCGGAGCACATCAGCCCGGTCCTAAACTACAAGATCGCATCCGAAGAATGGGTTACTATTGGCCCTCTATGGTATCAGATGCCATCGAATATGCAAAGAAATGTCGAGCCTGTCAAATCCATGCAGATTTCATTCATCAACCTTCAGAATTTCTACATCCGATAGCCGCTTCCTGGCCTTTCGAAGCTTGGGGCATGGATGTCATAGGTCCTATTAATCCTCCTTCTTCTAAAGGACATCGATTCATACTGGCTATAACGGACTATTTCTCCAAGTGGGCTGAAGCCATACCTCTGGATGAAGTCAAGACCAGTAGCGTTATCAACTTTGTCAAACACCATGTCATTTATCGATTTGGTGTACCTCGAAGGATTATCTATGACAATGGACCGCAATTTATCAGCCAAAAATTCACCAGATTCTGTGATGATTATCGGATTGACAACGTCGCCTCGACTGCCTACAATCCTACTGCTAATGGTTTAGCTGAAGCCTTCAACAAAACTATTATCAAGCTTGGCGAATGTCTATGGGTCTACCGAACTACGGTCTGCAACCCCACAGGTTTTACACCTTTCTCTTTGGTATATGGCTGTGAAGCTGTTCTTCCTCTAGAACTTCAAATTTCTTCTTTAAGGATTGCCATTGCTAACGAGCTCACTACAGAGAACAATGATCTTCTTCGACTTCAAGAATTGGAGGCACTTGATGAGAAGCGGTTAATGGCTCAACAATATATTGAGTTATACCAAGCTCGCATTTCTAAGACTTTCAACCATAAAGTTAAAGTCAGAGCCTTTCAGCAAGGAGAACTTGTTTTAACAGTCAGACGTCCTATGACTATGACTCATATGAGTAAAGGCAAATTCGATGCAAAGTGGGAAGGTCCCTACGTTGTAAGCAAAGTCTTCTCAAATGGAGCTTATCAACTCTCAGAACTGGATGGACGAATTGCAATGATGCCTATCAATGGCAAGTTCCTTAAAAAGTATTATGTATAAATGTAAATGCTTGTAAATCATCAGACAAGTTCGAGTTCATAAATAAAATTTTATTTCATCATGAATGATAGTACATGATATTAAGGAAGGTCACTATCATCCTTCTCTACATTTGGACGCGGACCACTGCCGTCCTTTTCAAAAACACGGTCAGCAAAAGAGCCGAGAATCTCCTTGCTGGAACCCACTAGGAACTTGCAAGCGGCCATCCTCAGGGCTTCCTCTTCTTCGGTCCTTCCTGGTTCAAGCAGAAAGTCCAGGATGTCTCGCGGTGGCTTGGGTGCAGACAAACCTTCGCCTACTTATGCCTCCTTTGATTGAACTGGATCGACAGGACATTCTTCAGTGCCCTTCTCAACCTTTGGGGCAAGATCAGCCTTCTTGGATCCATCTCCAGATGACATTTTTTATGTTGAAAAGTGAAAGTGCTCATTCTTGTCAGATTTCTGTTCTGTTTATATACAGAGATTTCTCAAACAACGAAGCGACACATTTACCCGACGGTTCATCCGTTCGTTTATTTATCACCCGACGGTTCGTCCATTCCTTCATCACCACCTAAAAGTTCATCCGTTCATTCAATTCACTTGACGGTTCGTCCATTCATTACATTCATCCGATGGTTCACCCATTCACATTCATTCGACGGTTCATCCGTTCATTATCACCCGACGGTTCGTCCGTTCATTATCATCCGACGGTTCACCCGTTTATTCATCATCACTTGACGGTTCATCCGTTCGTTATTATCCATTTTGACGGTTTGTCCGTTCATTCCATCATTTGACGGTTTTCCCGTTCATCTCACATCCACATCAGTAACTTATCGTTTCGATTAAGTTGTCGATTGAGATAATAATATTCAGTATATTCTGCCACGTCCATATTACCTCTGAGCAGATATAATGAATATAATTATTTTCTATAAAATCATCAAGAAATATATCATGTCTTGCACCTCTGAATATATTTTCTATCTCTATTATTTATATCTGAACAAGATATGCAACAAATAATGGAGCCACAGCAAAAATGTCTTTTATTAATCAAAATATGAGACATTACAAAAATACATATACTTCAAAAGACATAAAGATACAAAATGTTCCACTAAGACGGAGGTATTATCAGATTATTAATCTGCTGCTTTAGAGTCTGCAGCCGTTCTTCACGAGTGGACATCACCCTCCTTCTGGCTTCTTCCATCCCAGTTTCTTCATTGAAAGCAGGCATGGCCACCATTCGGCGAGTAATCTCAGCATTATGAGCTTCCACATACTCATCCCTCTCCTGAATCAGAGCATTGAATTGTTGGGTTGTAAGTTAATGATCAGCAACTTCATCTTCTAATTCCTTCTGGAGGCGAGCAATCTCTGCCTTCAGCTCAGCAGCTCTCTTTTCTTTTCTCTCAGTCATCAAGGTTACTGATTCCAGCTTGGAGTTATATTCAGCAGATTTTGCAGACAAAGCTTCCAAAAGGTTCTGGAGATTGACCCTTTCAATGTCAGCTGCTTGAGCCAGTTGTTCAATTCTGCCTGTACTGGAGACTCTACGTCTCCTTGGTTGAGCTCTTTATAGCTTTTGATGGAAATCTCTAACTCATTCAAAATATGATCCAGGAGAGTGGCCTGAGCCTCGTCACCTTATTCCCGGATAGCCCTTACTAAGAGAGAGGTTGGACCTCTAGCCATGAAAAAATTAGTACCCTCTTTTTCCATCATTCTTTTTACTAGAGGTCCCAAAGATTCAAAAAAGCATCTGGTAAATGATTGGATTACAAGATTATTAGTTGCTATAGCACCAGGAGTTGCAGCTACTCCTGTTGATGACGAGACCGTAGGATATTCAATCTCTCGCATCTGGACAGCAGGCTCTTTGAATAAAGGAGCAAAAGTGGAGCTAGTTGCCCCTCCTGGTTGTTCTTCTGCAAAAGTAAAAATTGTCATTTTTTGCCTGTTGTTTGCTATTGTCCAAGAAGATTAAAGATGTAAACTATCTTACCATGGTTGAATCCAGTAATGAGCCTATTATCTGCTGGAATAGACTCTAGCCGAGCAGAAGTAGCTTCAGCCATAACAGCTTGGCTACTGTCCGCTTCAGAACCACAGGATAAATGATGACTGCTACTAACAATCACCGTCGTTATAGGCACTATGTCTGTGCACGTCGGAGGTGCTAGAGAAGTCTCAAGATCTGCAGGAAATACAAAAAAAGACATTAGTTATCAATCTATTTAAGAGGAGATTGATAATTTCATTTTATACCTTGAGGATCAGTGGTGGGAGTTTCTTTCGGAGCTTCTTCATCTGCTGCTTTTTCTGGAGATACTTCTACTTCAACATCCTTTTCAGGATTTAAGGTATCAGCGGCGTTTTCTGGAACCTCAACATCATCTTCAGGATTTAAGGTATCATCGACAGCATTAGGAGATATATGCACTTCATCATCTCTTTCAAGATCTTGCATATATTCATCAATATTCTCAGACGAAAAGCTCTCTTCATCTTCATCTTCTTCTGGTGCGTTCCCGCTGGTAGTTGCAGCTTGGTCACAATAGTCCTCCAGCGGGCTGTAGCTGCAATCTTCTAGAGCCGCAATCACTTTGCGATCTTCTTCTTCACGGAGGGTCCTAGGAGTAGGAGGAAGTTGAGACATTTCCACAGCAGGTGGAAGAGAGTATACAACATTTTGCTCTTCCTCCACTTCCTCCATAATACTTCCTCTAGGCTCTTCAGCCTCAGTTCTCGGATCAAGATCTTTCCTCTGCTCGATCTCTTCTCTATGTTCTGGACTAGGAGTTTTATCCCTAGGCTCTGAAATAGGAGTGGGAGATGGTAAAGTGAATCCAGCCGCAGCATCCACTACTATTGAAGACGGGGCTCGATTTCTTCTTTGGGCCAGCTTCTTTCTTTTCAGAGGCCTCTCAGGGCTCTCTATATTTACAGTCTCGACTTGTCTTTGGACAGAGGTCGGTGTGGTAGCCTCTTCTTGCTGAATTATCTCGGCCAGCTGCCGAGATTGAGATTAGTGGTAATCTTTTTAGAAGAATGATGTAAGATCAATTTCTTCTTTGCTGCTGGAGCGGGAGGCTCCTCTCTTCTTCTTTTCTTGGCTAGAGATTTGCCCACCTTCAAAGAGATACGTAGTGGCGCGTTAACTTCTTGAGGGAACATAACATCCCTTGAAGCTTCTAAGGGCGCATCTACTGGCTCATGTACTTCATTATTTCCTATGAGCGACATGACGAATCCTCCCCTCTTCAATCTTGTTGAAGACGCGAAGCTATCCGTGAGGTTGAAGTTCTCAGCAAAGGTGTTCGAAGATGTATAGAATACTGAGTATGTAAATAGCATCCGAGGGCCATGATTGCTGTTTACTGGCATCGAGAACGTCACTTTCGTATCTCGAGCATTATAATAAGCCCATGCTCGGGCCCCATCTATCAAAAAACCCTTTCCTTGAAGGCATGTGATAGCATTTCCCACATAGAATTGGTCGTACCCAAACTGCCGAGCAAATCAACTGGGGAGATATAGCTCTAAATAACATTCATCTTCAAATCGATACACCAAATGGGACGGTCGAATTGTCTTCAACCACTCAAAAGCTGCACGGCTCAGAGGATGCATCTTCGAGTCAATCATATTTGTCGGCATTTGTTTGTATCTAGCAGGAGGATGGGTGCAATAAAAGTTCCATCCTTTGCTCAGGTTCAGAGCATATCTACAATCTCTCACAGCAGTGTATTTCCACTTACTATGAGAATATCTCCGCAAAAAGCTACCGTCGACCGGTCCCATGCCGGGGTCCATCAAATTGGGATGGTGAAGGAGCAACCACCCAAATAGATATGTATACGATAATTCCAACCGAGGAAATTCTTTTTCACCCTTGGATTTCAGCATCAGATCGACGTACAGACGAAGACCAGCATTCAGCTTACAAGTCATCGCTGACAAAAGATCCATCTTATAGCCGAAGACTAATCTAACAGCGGCAAAAAGAACACCGCGATGGAAGCGGTCTACAGCACTGGATCCCGGGACTACAAACCAACGGAGCCAATGTGTTAGAAACCCTGCTAATTGGGCTTCTTTTGAAATAGATCTATATCCTACTCTCAAATAACTTTCGAGAGTATCTCCTTTCTTCAAAGGAGGACATTAATGATCATCCTTCATCTCTTTATCAAAATCGCCACTTTCTTCTATCAACTTCATCACTTCTGTGTTGCTCAATGGCTTAAAGAAGTTAGGATAGCATCTATCATGTTCCTTGGTCTTCGGTTCTTTAATGTGGTTAAGGAACAGATAAGGTAACCATTTCGAGGAATAGCAAGTGTTTGATGTAGCACTTTTATAGAATAGAGAACAGATTTTATAATGACATAGCAGTTCTTCGAAGACTGCTACTATTTTTGCATTCTCTCTCCGGAGTCTGTCCAACTCATCATTAGTTGGGACAAATTTTTCATATGGGGCATCTCCCATTGGCAAGTAAGAGATGTACTGCATCTCATGAAGTGCAAACCCGATTTCTCCGCCGGGAGTCATGAAGGTCCATGTTCTGTAATGTACCTCTCTGCTAGAGCCAAGAACAGGTGCGGGTTCGGAGCAAAACCATAGACAGTGGCATGCACTGCTTGGTACAAGTTGATTTGCTGGAGTTTGTTTTCAAAATGGGTCAGAATCCAATTTGCTATGCAGCTCCATCTTTTAAAATCTGGATTCACCAATCCAGTTAATCTGATGTCCTGCTCAGGATATTTTCCTTCGACCTTCGCAAACTCATTTGCAAAAATTGGAGTTCTGACGGGCATTAACAAGGAAGAATTCTCCGGCAGAATACAACCGGGTTTCAGACCTCTAAACAAGACATTGTACCATTCTGAAGAACTGTATAACATATCCTTCTTGCTCGGCCCCTTCTTCACAAAAATTCTTCCTGGATGGGCATCTTGGAACGGTGTAAGGTTCCATTCCATCTTCCTCGGATAGCTCGCATGAGCATACCGGGATAAGGGGAGGCAGCGTGGAACATTTGGTATCGAGAATGATCAATCCGTCTGATGGACAATCCTTTTTTCCATCCTTGGTCTCGGTTGAGAACTTTTCTCAAAAGCTTCACCGAATAGAAATAATGGTTTTTTGTGTATAACAGCGTCTGCTAATTCCAGAGGTTGTCCATTCATCAAACATTGCAGTGTCTCATTATCTTGGGATATCAAAATGGCCTGACGGGAGGTTGGTAGACCATATTGAGGATAGTATACATGTGATAGGTCTTCTTTGTATTCTGATTCTGAAAGGGTCCCTACGAAGTTCTCATATTCTGGATCTTCTCTAGTATTAACTACATCAGACAGAGAAAACAAAAAAATAAAAAAAATAAAAAAATTCAGCATAAAGAAAAGTCAAGGATGCTATCACCAGTTTGCGCAAACATCAGATTGCACAAACAATCAGATTGCACAAACAAACAGTCATCAGTTTGCGCTGACAGTCTCACACAAATCAGCAAGATTGCGCTGACTTTTGTCAGCGCAGTTCAACCGATTGCGCAGAGAGTCGTCCTTCCTAAAAATGAAGAATAAACTAATTTCTGCAACCAGAATCCTAAAAAGGGTGGCGCAGTATGATCCTATCTCTAAAAAGAGATGGATTCTGAAAGAGTGAGTGAAATCAAAACCCTAAAAAGGGTTTTGATTAGGTCATCTACCTATCATTGCTGGATGAGCAGTTTCATGGCGAAAAGCTCGTCGCACAGCCCTAGTCGATGATTCGGCGGGGGCCTTGCCCTTAGCAGCGGCAGAGGATCGTCGGGGAGCCATCGAGATCGTCGGAGAAGAAAGGAAGAAAGAGCTCGGAAATTTTCTCTCAAGTGCACGAAGAAAGCAAGTAAAGAATACTTCGAAGGAATTGAAGAGCTATTTATAGTTTTTCAAATCGAAACGGCCGCCTTAGATTGTGCCTAAAAATGGGGCTAAACCCTCAGATTGCGCAGACAGCTCACTACATGCGCAAATTGATTTCAAATTCAAAATTCAAAGTATTTCGAAATTTTGAATAAATTCAACTTTCGAAAACTTTGAAGGGGGTCTTGTAGGTCCTGAAAAATCAAATTGCACACATCAACAAAGTCAGAAAATCAAGAAATACAACTTTCAGATGAACTGTGCAGACATCAGATTGCGCATCCTTCAGATTGCGTATACTAGATTGCGCACACTCCCAAGCGTGCAGGCTGACGTGGCAGATCATCATCTTTACCTGACACAAATCAAATCTTCTGACAGCTGACAGCGCGGAGAATGAGGCGACCGTTCGTTTAATCGTGCAGCACGGCGTTCGAGGACAGTTGGCAGCACAATCTATGTTGGCGCAATCCATGTTGGCGCAATCTATTTCCTGCGCAGTCCAAGTCTGCGCAATCCAAAACCAGCGCAATTCAGTGTGCGTGTTCTATCAACACAAATGACAAAATACACGTGGCATTCATGCCATCAATTGCTCATTACGTGGCAACCGTCTATGCACGATCATACATATTTCAATCAAATGATGCCATGTGTCCAAGACAGTTGGCCTATGATCCAGCAACTGCCTGCGTAGCCCATTGTTGCGCAATCCAACTGCTGCGCAATCTATCATGCGCAGTCCAGAATAACTAAAAGTTAGTTATTTTTCAGAACTCTATAAATAGAGTTTCAAGTCTCCATTCAAGGGGGATCAATAATCAGAGATCAGAGATCAGATTATAGAGATATCAGACTTCAAAGTTCAGAGAGTTCAGGAGTTCTTGCCCAAGTGCTGCTGCATTCTTTCGAGGCTTTTGCCTTCAACTTTCGAGGCTTTTTGCCTTCAATTCCAGAGTTGTTTTCAACTTCAGAGGCTCCGTCTTCAGAGTTCACATCGTCCAAGGGATAAAGCAATCGTCATCTAGATTGGATTCCTAAAGTTGTACCATTCCCAGAATTCAAATTGTAATCTTTTACAAAGTTTGTATCAATAAAGTTCTTCAACTTTTGTTTTTGCAAACATATATATTTTCTATCTATCTAGAGATACTAACAGTACGGTAGATGCCTTTATGCCCACAAAGATGAAAGGCTATTATGGCATCAGTGTCTTGGTCATGTTAACATGGACACCATATCGAGACTATCTTTCAAGAAGCTATTAAGAGGATTTTCTAAAATCACATTCAAAAAGGACACGGTATGTGCCGAATGTGAAAAGAAAAGGCTACCAAATCTTCTTTTGATTCCATCAACACTGTAAGTACCACTCGACCTTTGTAATTACTCTATATGGATTTATTTGATCATAGTAGAATAGCCAGTCTTGGCGAAAAACTCTATGCTTTCGTTATTGTTGATGACTTTTCATGATTCACTTGAATTTTCTTTCTTGTAAATAAAAATGATACCATTTCAGTTTTTAAAGCTTTTGCTAAAAAAGTCCAAAATAAAAAAGGCTACAAGATTACTCGTATCCGAAGTGATCATGGTGGCAAATTCAAAAATTCCGATTTTGAAAAGTTTTGTTATTTAAGTGGCTTTTATCATGAGTTTTCTTGTCCTAGAACTCTTCAACAAAATGGTGTTGTGGAGCGGAAGAATAGGACTCTTGGCGATATGGCTAGAGTCATGCTGAATCAACTTTTTCTTCTAAAATATTTTTGGGCATAAGCTGTCAGCACAGCGTGCTAGGTTTTGAATAGGGTTTTGATTCAACCTATTTCGAAGAAAACACCCTATGAGCTTTGGTTTGGTAGAACTCCAAATGTTTCTTACTTTCGAGTGTTCGGCTGTCGTTGCTTTATCCTGAATACCAAAGACAACTTAGGCAAGTTTGATGCCAAAGATGAAGAAGGTATTCTTCTTGGTTATGCTACCAAAAGTAAGGGATATAGAGTGTTCAACAAACGCTCCATGATTGTTGAAGAGTCTACTAACATAACTTTTGATGAAGACAATAGTACAACTATCATTCCCGATGATGATGAACCATCAACTTTCACTCCTGTAGATACGCCACTCGACACCAATTCTCTGGAGAGCTTACCAAAGAAGTTCCAATTCAAACCTTCACATCCAGAAAACTTGGTAATAGGTGAGGTATCGAAAGGGGTAACTACTCGATCTTCTTTAAGAGATTTTATTGCTAGCACTGCTTTTATTTCCCAAATTGAACCTAAAAATGTTTTAGAAGCTTTTAACGATGAATTTTGGATATCTACAATGCAAGAAGAACTCAACCAATTTGAACGAAATCAGGTTTAGGAACTTGTTTCTAGACCTGCTGATCATTCAATTATTGGTACCAAATGGGTTTTTTTTGCAACAAAGTTAACGAGAACAGTTCGGTCACTCGTAACAAGGCTCGTCTCATAGCTCAAGGATACAACCAAGAAGAGGGTATCGACTACTATGAGACGTATGCTTCTGTTGCATGGCTTGAATCTATTCGGATGCTTTGCGTCTTTGCAAATATCTAAAACTTTAAACTTTTTCAAATAGATGTAAAAAGTGATTTTCTAAATAGTTTTATTAAAGAAGAGATTTTTGTCAAGCAACCCCCTGGTTTTAAAAATCACAAACTTATCGACCATGTTTTTAAACTTAAGAAAGCTCTTTATGGCCTCAAACAAGCTCATCGAGCTTGGTATGAACGCCTTAGTACTTTCTTACTTGATAAAGATTTTTCAAAAGAAAAAATTGATACTTCACTTTTCATAAAATCCTTTGATGATACTGTTTTGTTAGTACAAATCTATGTAGATGATATCATATTTGGATCTACTAATGAGGGTCTATGCAAAGATTTTGCTAAATGTATGTAGAACGAGTTTGAGATGAGCATGATGGGAGAGCTCAACTACTTTCTTGGACTACAAACCAAATAATACTCGCAAGGCGTCTTCATCAGTCAGTCGAAGTATACAAGGGACATGCTAAAAAAGTTTGAGCTTGACAACATTAAACCTATCAGCACTCCTATGGCTACTACAACAAAGCTGGAACCTGATAAAAGCGACAAATCGGTCGATCAACGTAAGTATCGAGGTATGATTGGTAGTCTATTGTATTTAACTGCTACTCGTCCCGATATTATGTTTAGCGTTTGTTTATGTGCTAGATATCAAGCTAATCCTAAAGAATCACACATGACCGCTGTTAAGCGTATCTTTAGATATATTAAAGGAACGATTACGGTAGGCTTGTGGTATCCCAAAACCACTTCCTTCGACTTAATCGGATATTTTGATACTGATTTTGCGGGATACAAAATCGACCGTAAGAGTACCAGCGGTACGTGTCATTTGTTAGGGAAGGCTTTAGTCTCATGGTTTAGCAAGAAGCAGAATTCTGTCGCACTATCCACAACAGAAGCTGAGTATATCGCAGCTGGTCGTTATTGTGCACATATTCTGTGGATGAAGCCAACTCTTGAAGACTATAACTTATTATTCAAGCACATACCTATTTTGTGATAATACTAGTGCAATAAATTTGACCAAGACAGTATGTCACTCACGCACAAAGCATATAGAGATTAGACATCATTTCTTGCGTGATCATCAACAGCACGGCTCTATTAACTTAAAATTCATTAACACTGAACATCAGCTAGCAGATTTCTTTACAAAACCACTAGCTGAAGAGTGCTTCAACTTTCTTTGTCGAAAGTTAGGAATTTTGGATGGAACTGTCATAAAATAAGTTGTACCTACATAAATAACAGTTATAACATACATCATTCATGGTAACATTGTTTTGGGTACAAGCCAAAATGGTCCTTCTGACAACAAGGCATAAAAGCCTAAACGACACGGTGCACTAGTCTTTGGACTACCGCTAGCTGGAATCCGACCCCTATAGCTAACCTAAAGCAGTTTCACTGTGATGATCATCGTTTTAAACAATATTTATTATATGGCTACACTATTTTTATGATTTGTAACATTCAATATTTCAGTCAAGAATTTTTTCTATCAAAATGTCTTTTAAAACCTTTTTCTGTTCTGGAGCCAGAGCCACAGAACTCGGGCCGAACTCTGCCCTACACAGAGTTCGGGCCAAATTTTGTGTGCCTGCTTCCGGAACCCCAGCTGCTCCTGTCCATCCAATTTTTGATCTGACGACTAAGATTTAACCCGACTTGCTGGCCCTAATGCTCATATACCCGAACTCTTTCTCTCTCTCACATCACTTTTCTCTTCTTCTACCTCCATCTAAACGCTTTCTCCTCAAACCCTAACCCTAGAAAACTCAAATCTTAGGGCTATCTTTCCCTAAACTCAATATTTAAGGGTTTTTGGTGGATCTCTTCCATCTCCAACTACTTTTGTGAGGTATAACTCCTATTTTTCATCTTTTTTAAATTTATCTTTTTATTATCAATGGCTCCAAAGTTATTTGGTAGAGGAAAGAGGTTGAAAAGTGAGAGGGCATCTTCATCTAACACTTATCCTCCTAGTCATCCTTTGTTCAATCCACCACCTACACCAAATCCTAATACCTACAATGAGCAAATTTTTGTCTCATTAGATGCATCCAATGAGTGGTATACGAACTTTTGCTCACGTAGTGTGTTCCCGGGCCATCCGATAAACTTAACAATTTGTTTGGCATATGACGCATTTTTTTCACGATTTATGCCTAGATGAACTCGTCACAACTTCATCTCTTGTCTATTTCAATGCCATACAGATGGTTTACTACAATTTAACTCACGACGACACTAGGATTTATTCTCGTGTCGTCGGTATTGACATATCTTTTCCTTAATCTTGCCCAAAGCGGAATCTACCGATGAAGTCACTTATCTTGAGATATCGGCTCTATATCATCTTCACTTTTGTCTTCCGTTCAACTTCCCTCGAACAATGATGGATTGGATGATTCGTGCGAGACCAAAACCGAAATCCTTGGTCTATGCCATGTACCTTCCTAAGAATTTTTGTGCCTTTAACATCCCTATTGATGACTGTCAGTTCCTACCTGCTCATGCCTCTCTGTCCAAGGCACGTAGGACTATTGTTGTTGCCGCATCCTCTGACTCTGATGCTCCTGAGCTCGAGCCTCCTGCTACTCTTGATTCCATCCAGACGATGTTGCATGATCACTTCCGTTTGGAAGACGACCGCTGGACCCAGTCGGACTACCGCACCACCCTTCAGATGGGTGCTATCAGCAACTCGTTGCACGACCTCTAGTACACCATGGCCACCCATCATACTCTGTCGTTCACTATAGTACGGGACCCTTCTCGCGAAGGTTTCCGTATTGACGACACATGGGTCAGGCAGTATCTGGATCCGGACATGGCATTTGTTGACCCTCGTCGCTCTGCCAGCGGACCTTCAGACTCTGCTGGTCCATCATGTTCTTCATGATGGTCGTGGTCTATTACCTGCTGATGCTGATGATGTTAGGCTATAGTTTCATTTTGTTTTATGTAGTAGTTTTTAAACTTTGAGTTGTAGTATTTCTATTTTCTTCATGCATTGTATTTTCTTTCAAAACTATGCACTTTGGTTCAGTATTGAGGTATAAAACTGCTAGTACTTTCTCTCTTTATGATTATGGTTCCTAGTTTTATGATTGCATGTATTCACTTTGTCTATTTTTATGGGGGGAGCCATTATTTTATTTTGCTAAATGACAAAGGGGGAGAATACTTGATATTTGCTTTGGGAATACTTGATATGTGCTTTGCGATTCTATATATATTATGTTGTGCTTGCTTGGATTAGAACTTGTCTCAGGACATATCTATTAACGGGGGAGCCAACATGTTCATCTACGGGGGAGCTATCATCTTTATTCCATGTGTCCAGGTATGAATGTTGCGAAATACAAATATCGTATTTTTCTCAATTATCAAAATGGGAGAGATTGTTGACCCAAACTGGTTCGCAGTCAACCTAATCTTGATAATTAACAAGATAATATATGTTATAATCCAACTTGACACATCAAGCTCCAAACCAGAACGTCATCACATATCAGTTCAAGACAAACATCATCGACGATTGCTTCGACAGTACTGCTGTTACTTATAATCTGAGTCTGTATTTTTACTTTTTATTGAGTCTAGGCTATTGTAAGTTGAGTCGTACTGGGTATCTCAACCATAGACTTAATACCCAAGCTCCACCAAACAAACTCCAAAACCTGCCAAGCCCAAAAAGCCCACTTGAACTTTCTGTCATCTAAGAGACAGAGTTTGGGCTGAACTCTGCCCCACACAGAATTCGGGTCGAACTTTCCTCCCTTAATTTTAGGACCTAATTTTAAGGGCTTGTTGGTTTCTAGTTGTCCAACAGATAAATATTTGAATATTTGAGACAGATTTCTGGCAGAACTCTGCCAATCTTGACTAGTATATATAGGCCTTGATTTCTCTCATTTTCAATCATCCAATCTTCTCATCTTCTCTTCTCCTATAGCCTATACATTCAAGAGATTATTCTTCTCATCTAACTAGCCACAAAACTTCCCAAGCCCCCAAGTTGCTCAGTGCGAGTCAACTAGAAGTTTGTGTGCAAGAGTTTCAAAAGAAGTCACTTGGACAATTCCAAGTCTCGCCATCCGTAAATCTGTAAGAAGTTGGCATGCTCTTCTGAATAAAGGCACGTGGTTGTACGCTATTTCAGAAATAGTAGATTTCAATCCTGAGCTAGAGTTCTCAAGCCTGGACTAGTCCTCCATGAGGGAAACTAGGTTAAAAATTGCCGTGTCTGCAAATTCTTCTCTGATCTCTATTTATATTCCGCACTTATACTCTGATTATTATTTCTGTTGGGTGGACTTGAATAGATTTATTTTTTAATTGGGTATTATCGACACATACTCTATTCACCACCCCCTCTAGAGTTGCCTACACGTACTTCATTAATAATATGTTCAGTTGGAGTTTGAATCCCTTCAGCATTAATTTGAGGATTCTCATCACCCTCGACATCAATATCCCCTTCTCTGTCATTATTTAGGCTCTTACCACCTTCGATGTCGATATCACCTTCGATATCAAAGTCTTCATCTTCACCTAGATCACCACTTGAGCCCTCATTGCCTTCAACTTCAGTACTAGAGTCTTCATCGCTTGGCAGTTCTTCAAAACTCTGATTAGCATCACTAGGGCTCCGATCACTATCATCCTGATGATCGCCACCCTTAACTTGAAAGAAAAGTTTTTCAACTAAAGAGTTTTTTTCTCTCTCTTCTCAACTATTTATAGCCAAGGCTTAGACATAACAGTCGTGCGATATGCGCCAGAAAGTGGGTTGGTTACGATACTACTCAACACCAACCACTTCTTATTCAAAGTATTTCAAATTTTGAAGTTGTCCAAAGTTTGAAAACATTGAAGGGGGTTTTGTAGGTGCCCAAATATTTTTGTCTTAAAGGCGCCCAACTATCTTTCTATTTAGGCGCCTATTCTCTTAGGCACCTCAGAGTGAATGGCCACTTGGTAAGAATTTCTCAAATTATGCCATTATGAAGTCTGACAGTACAGATTTAGGTACCCCTGATTGAGATAGGCACCCTTCCAATAATGTGTCCAGTTTTCTTCAATGCACCTAAATGATGAAGTGCCATACTGGAATGATGCACATAAATCCACATGGCGTGATAAGCTGTAATCTATATTGAATGTGGTACACTACTCCGAGTTTCTTGAAGAACGTGCATGTGCACATCACTTGGCCATGATCATACGCCTATTTAGCATGGGTTGCCACATGTTAATGACACTCAGAAAAGTAATAGGCGCCCCTTTTGAAAAGTGGTGCACAGTGGCTTAGGCACCTTTCCATATAGGGTTGCCTGTCTTGAATAACTACCTGTTAGTTATTTCTTGGCTCTATAAATAGAGTCATGTTCTCCAAACGTACACACAGAGAGGAGGGGTATAGGTAGAGCATTCATCTCATTTCCAGAATCCAAGCATTCTCATCTGCAATCAACCATTCAAAAGAGTGGGTTTTCTATCGTTAATCGAAGCCGAAGTTCTGTCGATACTTTTACACGGTCGAGCCATACAGAAGATTCCTCGTCAACAGAAGCTTCGAGACACGATGATAAGCTTGCTTTCTTCCGCAATCGCCTCGTCAAAAGGACAAAGCGGTCGTCACTCGGACCGGACTCCTACAGTTGTACTTTTCCAGAATTCATTGTGCTCTTGTATGATTCTTTTAAAGTTTGTAATAATTTTTTTGTTTTTAAATAAAATGATGACTTTGCTGGGGACGACCTTCTCCTCCAACGAGAAGGTGACAACTCAAGGCAATTTATCATCGGTTGGTACTAAAAAAGAAATGTTGGTCGTTAAATTCGACCAAACAGCGTTCGAAGAGACGCTAGGCGCTCCTGGTGCTAAACGTGCCCCTGTTTCTGCAAACAGGGCACGTAAAACTACTGTTGTGAACCAGGTCGAGTGCACTGGAAAAGTTTGTGGCAACGTTCTAAAGGCGCGCCTCGAATGGGTGCCCAAATCTGCTGTTTCTATTTCTTATGTGATGCCAACTCCTTCGGGAGGGACATCACATAGAGATAGGCGCCCGCTTGAGGGCGCCCATTCACTCAAATCTAATGTTCCTATTTCTTCTGTGATGCCAACTCCTTCGGGAGGTGCATCACATAGAGATAGGCGCCCGCTTGAGGGCGCCCATTCTCTCAAATCTGATGTTGCTATTTCTTATATGATGCTAACTCCTTCGGGAGGCACGTCACATAGAGATAGGCGCTCGCTTGAGGGCGCCAATTCTCTCAAATCTACTGTTCCTATTTCTTCTGTGATGCCAACTCCTTCGGAAGGTACGTCACATAGAGATAGGCGCCCGCTTGAGGGCGCCCATTCTCTCCAATCTATTTTTGCTACTTCAGCAATAATAGATAATGTGCCAAATTCTGGATCTTTCAGCAAAGGTACTATGGCTGCTCAAAGGCACCGTATCAGGTGCACTGAGAAATTACGTGCACAACAGAAGGGGATACTTTCTACTCCTCATATGAATAAAGAACTTTCTACTAAGCACAGTCACAATACTCAAGGAAAACTCCAAGTGCAATAGACTAAAATGATGATTGACACTGATATACGTACCCTTCTTAATAGGCGTCGAGCCAAACTTAATCAAAATATGTGCCCCATTACTAAATAAGCAATGGCGTCCACAAGCTCTGAGCGCCCAAAATTTTCGTCTACCAATATGGGCCACGTTCAAATGGTGGTGCCTATTGCCTTAGAGCGCCCAAAGATGAATGCTAAAAATAAGAATCCCATCACCTACGTTGCTGAATTAGGGGCTTCTTTATGCCTTCAAGGGACGAAAAGGCTAAGAACAGGTCATATCTTCCCTCTTCCTCAGCTAATAAAATCGACCTCCGTGACCTGATTTCACAGAAACGGAAGGTCGTATGTCCATCTCAACCTACAGTGCACCATTGTAACGCACATGAGATCACAATCAAATGCTATTGCAAAGCAGCCAAACGGGCAGTCTTTGATCGCCTTACTCTGACCCGTCCTATCGAGGTATCTTCAGAAGATGAAGATGAATCAATATATGCCTCCGTCAATATGACGACTCATCGCTTTCACGATACTGGAGGTAGCCCAAGATATACGTCATCTCGAACCTGTAATCATAGACCTCCGGTTCGAACCCATCGCTTATTTAACGAGGTTTATCGACATACCAGATCAAGGAGCCGAGCTACAATCGGTCAAAGGAATCTTCCTTTCGACCTACAATCGGTCAAAGCAATCTTTCTGACTTTGACCAATTCCTTAAGTCAAAGGAATATTCCCACCCCTTGTCCTGGGGGTAGTTTTTTTATATAATTTTGATGTCGACAGTGAAAGTTTCGAGCGAACCATCTCCTCTTCAATAGCTAGAGAAGTGACAGCATATGTCATCAATGAGGAACAGATGTATCTAGCTCTAACAGTCAAAAGCAGAGAATTGCTGCCTTGGAGGCCGGTTTGAAGAGCATGACTGAAATGATGACAGGTATGCATGCTGTGATCATGGCACAACACACGGTTCCACCGGTTGTGAATCTGATTCTGACCCAAGAACCTGTAACGACATCTGCTCCCATTAACATTGGACTGGGGGTACAGTCTCCTCATACTGCTTCAGTACCAGTTCAGGCTACTCCAAGTTAGTCTGGTGTTGGGTGTGGTACTTATCATACAGCCCCTCCTCCTAACACACCAAATCAGTCCACTGCTCCACAACCAGTGGAAAATGCTAATAAGGCCGTAAAACTTTTGCGTACTCAGTTTGGAGCCTTCAAATAGAAAGACGGCAAAATGAAGCATGGATTGGGTTATACCTCGCCGATTCTGACCCCAAAAGCCTCTGAATCTGATAAAGAAGAGCGATCTAACTCTTATGATTCTATTTCATGGGATTCTGACATTAGTATCGGACACGTACAACGAGTGACACTATCTTCTAATATGGTGTCTGTCAAGTTCTCAGAGGATGACGTTGTTGAAGCTCCTGAAGTAGATCCTTGGGCACAAAGGATGGACACTCAGTGGGAACTTCATTTCAAACAACGAGAACCACCTACAGAAGATCAATTAATTCAGGTCGATGTTGGAGAAGAAGGTTTGCCTAGGCCAATCTTCATCAGCAAAAGCCTTCCAGAGGTGGATAAACAAGAACTAATTCAGCTTATCCGGGAATATATTAATGTCTTCGCTTGGAGTATAAAGATATGCTAGGATTGGATCCTCAGATCACTACCCATAGACTCCACATTCGGCCTAATACAAGGGCAGTCAAACAAGAACAACGTCGATTCAAACCTGACATGATGAATGCCATAGAGACCGAAGTTAGGAAACTTATCGCTTGTGGCTTTGTTAGAGAAGAATAACATCTAGACTGGGTCGCCAATGTTGTCCCAGTTATGAAGAAAACGGGGAAGGTCATTATCTGCATTGACTTTAGAGACCTCAACGATGCTTGTTCTAAGAAAGAATTTCCTCTTCCGATCACTGATGTCATGATCGATAACACTTGTGGATTCGAACGGATGTCTTTCATGGACAGGTTTTCTGGTTACAATCAAATCCGAATATACCCTGAAGAAGAGAGACATACATCTTTCCTTACTCCTTTGGGAGTCTATTGTTACACAGTCATGCCGTTCGGTCTTAAGAACGCTGGTGCAACCTATCAGCGTGCTATAAGTACCATCTTCCGTGATCATCTTCGGAAGATAGTTGAATACTATGTCGATGATATTGCTGTCAAAAGTCGTCTAAAGGAAGACCACATCCAAGACTTGAGAACTATCTTCGATCTAATGCGCCAGCATCAACTCAAGATGAATCCCACCAAGTCATTTTTGGGAGTCTCTAGTGGCAAATTTCTCAGATTCGTTATTAACTCCAAAGGTATACACGTTGACCCTGAGAAGATCAAAGCCATTCAAGAGATGCGTCCTCCACGCAACCTACAAGAGCTATGAGGATTCCAGGGACGTCTTGTTTATATTAGGAGATTTATTTCAAATATGTCTGGACGTTACAGACCATTCACTCAATTGATGAAGAAAGGTGTGTATTTCATTTGGACTGAAGAATGCCAGCAAGCATTTGAAGACATAAAACGGTACTTAATGAACCCGCCAGTCTTAGTACCTCCAATCTCAGGAATACCCTTCTTAATGTATGTCCGAGCAATGGATCATTCGTTGGGTGCCTTGTTGGCCCAGAAGAATAAAGAATGTCATGAGCAAGCTATCTATTATCTCAGCCGCATAATGATCGGGGCTGAACATCGTTATAGCCCGGTGAAAAAAGAATGTCTAGCTTTGATGTTTGCTGTTCAAAAGACAAGACATTATATTACCGGCCAAACATTTCATGTTATCTCCAGAGTCAACCCTCTCCGGGTCTTGATGAGGAAGTCCAGTACACTCAATTCCAGGCTTGCTACATGTGCTATATTATTAGCACAATATAATATGGTTTATGTTCTCCAAAAGTCTATTAAGGGTCAAGCTCTCACTGACTTCTTAGCGGCTCATCCAATTCCAGAGACATCTAAACTCTATGATGAGATTCCTGATAAAACTTTGGAATCTAACATGGTTTCATAGAAAGTTCTAGCCTAGCGTCTATTCTTTGATGGAGCATCCAGAATCGGACCCGAAGGCACCATCGTCGATGGAGTCAGAATTGTCCACGTATCACCAGATGAATTGGCTATCCAAAGAGCTTAATCTCTAGACGAGTCATGCTCCAACAATGTGGCTGATTACAATACTTTTGTCATCGGTCTCCAACTAGCTAAACAATTGGATATTGAATATCTCGAAGTATACGGAGACTCTAAACTGATCGTCAATCAGGTCAGAGGAACATATGAGGTTTGACACCAAAATCTTGTTCCATATCATGAAGCAGCAGTCAGAATGGCTATATCATTCAAAGGATTCTTCATTGAACATGTACGTCGTGCATGCAATACGGAAGCTGATGTATTGGCCAATCTTGCAGCCGTACTAGAATTCCAGTCAGAAGACAGCAGATTATTGTTATTAATAACAGAGAATTGTTTTGCATCGAGAATAACTCAAATATTGAGTTCAGTAATTCAACTGAAATCAATGTCATCAGCGAAGACTGGGGAGCTCTTTTTATTGACTTCGTGGTCCATGACATCTTACCCGAAGATCCTAAAGAAGCTACAAAAATCCGTCGACGATCACTATGGTTCTATTACAATCATACCACCAAGACCCTTTATCGGCGAACGTTTGACGGTCTACTCCTACGATGTCTTACGGGAGATAAAGAAAAAAAAATACTACATGAATCTCACGATGGTATCTGTGGTGCACATCAATCCATCCTAAGTTACAGGATTGTATCCGACGTATGGGCTACTACTAGCCCACTATGGTATCAGATGCCATCGAGTATGCAAGGAAGTGCCGAGCTTGTCAAATTCATGCGTACTTTATCTACCAACCATCGAAATTTCTTCATCCGACTGCCACATCATAACCCTTTGAAGCTTGGGACCCATGTGATAATGGACCACAATTCGGTGAATCATTCATGATAATGGACCACAATTCATCAGTCAGATGTTTATTCGGTTCTGCGATGACAACAGAATCGATAATGTTGCTTCCACAGCTTATAATCCTACTACTAATAGTTTTGCTGAGGCATTCAACAAGACTATCATCAAACTTCTCAAGAAGTTCATTTCTACCAACAAATGCAACTAGAATGAAAATCTTGGAGAGTGTCTACGGGCTTATCGTACTACCATACGCACATCGACCGGTTGTACACCTTTCTCTTTGGTGTATGGATGCGAAGCCGTCTTACCACTGGAAATTCAAATCCCTTCCCTGAGAATTGTGATTGCTAATGAACTCACAATAGAAAATAATGATCATCTTCGACTTCAGAAGCTTGAAGCACTTGACGAGAAGTGGCTACTAGCTCAACAGCATATTGAGCTATACCAAGCCCGTATCTCAAAAGCCTTCAATTGAAAAGTCAGAGTACGAGCATTTCAAAAAGGCAAACTAGTACTTACTGTCAGACGTCCTATGACTATGACACACGTGAGTAAGGGCACGTTCGAACCGAAGTGGGAAGGTCCCTACTTTTTAAGCAAAGTTTTCTCAAACGGAGCTTATAAACTGACCGAGATGGACGACCGAGTTGCTATAATGCCTATTAATGGCAAATTCCGGAAAAAGTATCATGTTTGAAAGTATATACTATGTTTCCTAACAAATATTGTACACATTTCAAATCTTTAAATCCACAGCGGAGTTTATCCACAACGACAAACATCATCTACCATATCATTACAAACATTATTTTTTGAAACCCAGTTGTTTTAAAAGATATCTTGTTCTTGAGTCCCAGCTGGCTCAAGGATAATCAATAGATACACGAATTCACATCCACATCACCTCTGAATTCTTCTATCTATATCAATGACTTGTCACGTCCATATTACCTCTAATGATGTCATCTTCGAAGTGACAATATTAAAAGTTATATTCTGTCATGTCCACATTATCTCTGAACAGATATAATAAGTATTGTTATTTTCGAGAGATATGTCATGTCCGGTACCTCTGAACATATTTCTTACTCCTATCTATTACTTGTGTCTTAAACAGAGACGCAATAAGTAATAAAGCCATAAAAAGATCATCAATTTCTATTCCAGTGACGTGCAAAACAACAAATTTATACATCAAACAAAATAGAACAAAAGTTGTCACAATCTGGATAGCTTCAATTGGGAGGCTGAGTACTAAGTTCAGTAATCATACTCTTCAGAGCATCAACCCTCTCAATTCTGGAGTCGAGTACCCTTTCCTTAGCCAAAGCTCTCCCAGATTCTGGATCAAAAGGTTGCAGGGAGTTAGCTCGACGTTCGATTTCTGCAGCCTGAACTCGAATAAATTCCTCTCGCTGTCTTCTTAGATCATCCAGACGGCATGTGGTAACTTGATGCATTTTAAGTACTTCTTCTTCGCGTCTCCTAGCTGCTCTGAGTGCCTTGCGAAGCTTGGACATCTCAGCTTCTAATTCCTGAAGACGAGCTTGGCATTCAGCCGCTTCCTTTCCTTTCTCTGCAGCTTCAGTCTTATAATGCTCAACAGAAGAGTGGTTTCGATAATGCTAGCATCTAACTCTGTAGATCGCATTGAGAAGGCAACCACAAAATCTTCTAAGGCAGCTTGTCGTGCTGTAGACTCATGAGCCATCGCCTCACACTCAGCATCTACGAGTCTCTGGATATTTCCTCTTGTCAGATCTTGGTAAGATTTGATAGGATCTTCAAGCGCATCCAAGATGTGCGCCAAGAAGCTATCCCTCTCCAGATCGCCAATATTGTGGATGGCTTCAACGATAAAGGAGGCAGTTTTCCTTACTGACTCGTAGGGGTGGCCTTTCTCTAAGACCATTTGAACAAAAGTTCTTAAGGAAGTGAAAAAAGCGCTGGTATAAGTCTCGATGACGATATTTGTCATCGACGATACACCAAGAGCAGCCACTTTAGTCCGAACCCCGCCTGACATAAAATGGCCGCTTTCAGCCTCTGAGTCGGCTTAGTCATCTGGGGCTGCAGTTATCTCTGTCCCCTCTGTCTCAATAACATGTTCAGCTGGAGTCTGAATTCCTTTAGCATTAATTTGAAGATTCTTATCATCCTCGACCTCAACATCCCCTTCTCTATTATCATTAGGGGTCTTACCACCTTCGATGTCGATATCACCTTCGATATCAATATCTTCATCATCACCTTCATCACCACTTGAGCCCTTATTGTCTTCAACTTCAGTACCAAAGTCTTTATCGCTTGGCAATTCTTCGAAACTCTGATTAGCATCACTAGGGCTCCGGCCACTATCATCCTGGTGATCGCCATCCTCAACTTGAGAGAAATAAATTTCAAGTAAAGAGTATTTTTTTTCTCTCTTCTCAACAATTTATAGCCAAGGCTTAGACGTAACAGTTGCACGATCTGCGCCTGAAAGTAGGTCGGTTACGATACTGCTCAGCTCCAACCACTTCTTATTCAAAGTATTTCAAATTTTGAAGTTGTCCAAAGTTTGAAAATTTTGAAAGGGTTTTGTAGGCGCCCAAATATTTTTGTCTTAAAGGCGCCCAGCTATCTTTCTATTTAGGCGCCTATTCTCTTAGGCGCCTCAGATTGAATAGCTATGTGGCAAAAATTTCTCAAATAATGCCATCATAAAGTCTGACAGTACAAATTTACGCACCCCTGATTAAGATAGGCGCCCTTTCAAGAATGCGCCTAATTTTCTTAAATGCGCCTAAATGATGAAGTGTCATACTAGAATGATACACATAAATCCACGTGGCGTGATAAGCTGTCATCTATATTGAACGTGGTGTACTACTCCGAGTTTCTCGAAGAACGTGCACATCATTTGGCCATGATCATGTGCCTATTCAGCATGGGTTGCCACATGTCAATGACACTCAGAAAAGTAATAGGCGCCCTTTTTGAAAAGTGGTGCACAGTGGCTTAGGCGCCTTTCCATATAGGGGCGCCTGTCTTGAATAACTACCTGTTAGTTATTTCTTGGCTCTATAAATAGAGCCTTGTTCTCCAAACGTACACACAGGGAGAAGGGGTATAGGTAGAGCATTCATCTCATTTCCAGAATCCAAGCATTCAATCAACCATTCAAAAGAGTGGGTTTTCTATCATTAATCGAAGCCGAAGTTCTGTCGATACTTCTACACGGCCGAGCCATACAAAAGATTCCTCGTCAATAGAAGCTCCGAGATACGACGATCAGCTTGCTCTCTTTCGCAATCGCCTCGTTAAAGGGACAAAGCGGTCGTCATTCAGACCCGACTTCTACAGTTGTACTTCCCTAGAATTCATTGTGCTCTTGTACGATTCTTTTAAAGTTTGTAATAAAACTTTTGTTTTTGAAAACACTAGGCTGGACCTACTGCTTACGTGCAGGGCCGTATACTTGCTTGTCTAGGTGCACATCACTCATCCCCAACTGAAAGCTCAAATCAGTCCACCATGTGGCCACACATTCACCTACACTCAACTGAAAACAGGAATACAAGAAGGAAAACATGGAACATATGCAAAAATTGCAATATACATATGTATACATATAAATATTCACACATAAAGCTTAGATATGGATACTAGAACCATGTACACCTATTCTACATGAGAAAACTATGCTTTTTATGAGAAAAAAATGAGAAAACATAGCTTAAATAGCCACTTAGACGTTCTAACAAACACTTGGTGGGCAAAACTTGTAGTCTCCCTCAAATGGACACTAAACCATAAGTAACCATCACAATAGGAATCATTAGGACCTCAACCTTCCTCCTATTAGTCATGAGAGGGCTCTCCTACATGAATGCATGAAATTTGACAATGGAAAAGTAAGTTTAGAAGGTTATACCTATGTAAGATGGAGCCTATACATGTTGTAGCTCCCCTTCCCGAAAATTCTTGAAAATATTTTATTTGATTTAAATGATGATTTTAGAATTTTAAAAATAATTATTTAGTATTTATTACGGTAGATAACTTTAGCCATAGTTGAGTTTTGAAGTACCAGATGACTAGGAATCATGGCACAGGTAGTGCAGCGACATGCCTTGACTAGTGTATTAGCCCCGGTAGGGAAGGCCGAGCCATAGTGACGTCCTAACTAGGAAAACCAGGCCAAGTTGTGACATGACCCCTATAATTAATTAATTAGCTATTTATTAGTATCATTAACTTTAGGGAGACCCGGTTGTACCGAACAAGTCCGGACTTGACCCGACCCGAGCGCAGGTTCTAGTAGACATGTAGTACAACCAACGACGTCCTTGTGAGCATATATGAGTATGTGTATAATTATTGATAATTCATGTTATAGTATTTTGAGTACTTTATGTAAATGGTATATTAATTATAATATATACACTAATTTCTAGTTTAATCTCTATTTTTCTTGGAGAATATAGCATAGGCACCCTTGTGCATTTTGGAGTAGTGGGCTATATACATGTATATATGTTTGTTTGTGATCCCATTTAAGTTTTGTGTATTGGTTCATTATTATTTATAAAATTTAGAATTTAATATATTCATAGCATATCGAAATAGGCCTTTATACGAATGTATATATAACTCTCTTAGCTAATGTGGTACTAGACTATATAATTAGATGTCTAATAATATATACACCATTATGGGTTTATTATATTTCATTATTATTATTATTATTATTATTATTATTATTATTATTATTATTATTATTATTATTATTATTTATTGAGATTGGTATTTAATATTATTAGTTTATTGATTATATTATTTTGATAGATAAATGTGATAACACATATAGTTATATAACTATATACGTATAATTGTGTATATAAGTATACGTGAGTATGTGAATATTTATATATAAATAAAGTATGCATATATATAGGGTTATATAGAATATACATGTGTATATACATATATATTACTTGTGTATATACAAATATATTATATGTGTATATATATATATTTATATGCAATAATATATGTATATACATATATATACTTAAAATAGAAAAGAAATAAACAAATGAAGCCAAGTTTCAGCCCCCAGGCCCATTTGCAGCTCAGCTAAGAGCTTAACCCATACCAGCCTAGCCCAGGCCTGGCCCAGCCGAACCAAGCTCAGGCCCAGCCTGGCTCGGCCAGCCCAAACTGGGAATTTAATCCCCACAGAAGCAGCCGAGCCCTGTATATATACCCGCTCGTTCGGGAATACATGGGAGATCGAAAGAACAAACGAAACCCAAAACCCTAGACGTAAACCCAGAGCGCCGACGCTCGCCAATATTGGGCGCAACCCCACACGCGCGTGCGCCACCGAGGGTCACCTCCGGCGGCCGGAATCGGCTGGGGCTGTGCGCTCGGGCAGTAACAAAACAGAGCAACAATGGCAGTAAACAACAGTGGCAGCACAGCGAGCAACCCATGTTCGCGCGTGATTTTCTACCTCCCTGTTCGCTCGTTTTGCGAACCGCCTTCTCTGGTAAGTAGAGAACATAACCCTCTTGATTTCCATTCAAGTAGATTGATTTATAAAATGCTAGATTGTTCGAGAAATTGATTGGAAGTTCGAGAAAAATCTGTTCAAAACAGATCTGTCTCGAGATTGAAACCCCTATTTTGGAAGACCGATTTCGGTCGAACCACCAAGCGATTTAGAGATCTAATTAGACAAGATTAAAGACAACCTATACGACTCGAAGACCCTTTTTATGGATCCCGATTTCATCTAGTAGGTTCAGAGTTATTTGATTCTAAAGTTTTACAAAAACCCATTTTTCAAATATTAGAAAATCAATAAAATCATCCACACGACGTGCGTCACGCTAATCGGGACAACGTAGTCGCGAACTGAACGTATCGAAAGATGCGTAACGGCTTCGTGGTCGCGTGGGCTTTGACAGAATTCAAATTGGTCACGTGTGCACGACGAATTTGATACGTATCCGTCGAAATTCATCGTATCGTGCACTTTGCAAACTTCTCAATTACTTCGTGCACGCTCGTCAGATCGAGACGAAACTTGTGCCAACAGAACCGTATCGTTTTTTTGGTCCTGTATGCCAAGTTTGGTCCAATTCTGAGACCATTGACAAAATCATCGTTTTGCGGACCCCACGGTTCTACTCAACTGACGATTTTGTGCACGGCCCACCGGAATCCAACTTTGGACATACGGTTGGGTTCGTATCAGAAAATCGGATCCATAGACATATAGTTTGACGACTTTAGAGACCATTGACTCTGGCACGCTTTTCGGTGCAAAGCAGGTCCAACGGCGGACACCGTTTTTGCCCGAAATTACCGTTTTGCCCTTGTGTCCAGAATTGGACTTAAGGACAGACAATCCTAGCTAATTTGACTATTCTGAGAATGTTGGCAATGTTTGTTTCAGCTTTCGGAGACAGATGTGATGACTTGGACTATATGGTTTACCGGTTGACGGTATTTATTGGTTCTTCGTGCTGCCGCCAGGCAAGTATACCTTGCCTTCCTCTACAATTTATTTACTTGCATATTTCTATTAGTATATAGTTTTACTAGTTGGTTATTACTTATGATTTATATATCGTACATGCTAGTATAGCTATAGTCCTTATACATGGTTAGCCTTGTTAGTTCATTTAGGATTGGTTCTCTCGTGTATCGTGATTGGGTCGTGTCGTGTCTTCACCCGTGTCTTGACTGAGTCGTGTCTGTAAGTATGAGTGAGTGAACTGCTATTCCTTTGTCTTTCCTACAACCTACGAGTCCACACACGGGGCGAGGGTTGCCTTTGCACCTGCGAGTCCACAATCGGGGTGAGGGTAACTTGTCTTGAAACTGACCTGCGAGTCCACAATCGGGGCGAGGGTTGGTTATCCATTAATCTACCAGCAGTTCATTTATGCATACTTGATCCCGTATCCGAGTTCATAGTTACCTGTCAGTAGCCACTTGTTAGTCTCCTGTCTAGTTCATGTTTATACCCTGTTTATATTATTACTTGATTAAACTGTTAGATAGGCATATTTTATATATCTTGCTAGTCCTCTGAGGACCTGATGATCTCTTCAGGTTTAGCGACTGCATGGAGTTAGTTAGCAGAGCAGGATGGTAGAGGATTGCGATGTTTGATACAGGTATTGCTTGTGATATTTCTTTACTATCTTTTCGTGCTTTATATTCAGTACCATGATATACTCTGCTTATTTATAGACTCATGTCATTCTTGGAGTCTAATCGAACAATATGCTAATGGGCTGCAGACCATGATCCATACTTGTTCATTCTTGTTTAAATGATTCATGTGGATTGAGATATAGTTTAGATTAGACATGATACCCATGACCTTGACAGCTTATACGTACTCGAGTCGGGCTGGAGTCCGCTCGATATGTAGCTGGCTTGCTCACGAGCTCGCGTCCAAAAAGCGGGTGCGGGTCGTGACAAGTTTTTGTGGTAGCCCATGCAGGTCAGAGCATATGTACGAGTCACTATGGAACATTGGATATCGCAAAGGCGAGCGCCTCGGTGCACAAGCTGCAAGAACATGGAATAACTGTATTCGGCGAGTGCCTTCGTGCACGAGCCATTCAGTGCCTTCGCGTACGAGTTAGAAAGGCTAGCACATTGAAAGACAATAGGCGAGCGTCCTAGCGTGCAAGCCACGAACATTGGACACTAAGTCATTGAACATGGAAATACGGCTTTGATGCGTGCGCCAAGTGCTCGACGCGAGGGAAAAGATGATAAATATGTCGAAACGTGCCTACGTGCACGAGATTATAAAACATGGCTTCGTTGTAAAAGAATACAGTTATGGCATGAATGTGGCAGAACTGTAAGATATGACATGATGCCTCAAAAGGTGTTCGGGACCTTCGGGTCGTTCGGTTGACGAATATTGAGTTGGTGCGTGACGCCATTGAACATTGAAACGAAGTATGAAATATAAGAACATAGAAAGTTAATGGAAGAAATACGAGATGATAAAGTCCGAGTCTCGAACTCAAGACAACATTTGGTTGTTTGATAAAGGTCTGAGTCTCAGACTCAAGACTATGTTTGGTTGTTTGAATAATAGGGCGTTGCATGGTCGAATGGACTTGAGATAATTGTGATAATCTTTCATGCGCGGAACGTTCCCTCCGAACGGGTGCGTCGGAGCACCGGGACCGTTCGGCCTAGGAGGGATATAATCTTTGATGGGGGCTCATCGGTAAAGACGATTAGCACCCGATTATGGATGTAAAAAGTCACAAATGATGGTAGGCACGCGGTATATTTCGGTTGTTGGGATATCAACCCAACCCGTGAAATGCCGGGCTACCCAAATTCAAGAAAGAAAAGAAAAATAGAAAAGAAATAAAGGAAAAGAAATAAAGAAATGCCTTTAGTCTATTTTGGCACGAATACGCCAACGACCATTTTATATAGTTAAGGAACGATGGGTTAAAAGTACAACCACGTATGTGTCCCGTACATAGATCCTTCATAGAGAGCACTTATAACATGACAGGGAAGGAATGGGGGCGTATTCACCTTGCATCGATGCTAGAGCGAGTGTGTCCATGTTGGTAAGAAGTCGCACCACGAAACAAACACGAGATTGCTTGTCTGCTTGCCTATTCAATTTGAATAACATGCTTGTCATGATAACATGCTTTACTGCTTTCGAATATACTATGAATTAGACCCTAAGGAGAATATAGCAAGATCATAAGCTTTGTTGCATGATTCAACGTAAAGACTACAACGTCGGTTTAGAAAGAAGGTCTTTGCATCAGTACATGCGAGGACGAACGTACTGATCCCCCACCAGCTTTCATGAAGGGTGCAGGGAATGGATTGCTCACGGTGGAGCTTTGCTTGAATGCGTTGAGGCTTGGAACGCTGAAGCGTATTGAGGAATGCGACCGCATTGACGCTCAAACTTGTAACATGATTGGTGCGGCCGAGATATAGAAGGCATGATGTATGGAACGGTGAAATCCTTTATGGGCAAGAGAGAACCTGAGTGTTGTAGCCAATCTAGCATATATTATTGGGCTATCGAAAGCCTTTGTAATCTCAGTTCGAATATCAACAAAGAGAATTATTTTGTATACTCTGTTTTCCTTTTGTTGTTAATATCAACTCAAAGATAACCATTTGAGAACTTGTCATCTTGCCTTGCACGAGAGCAACTCCAGGCTCGTGCGGCATCACGCCCCCTGCGAGGACGATGATTCGGGTGATTCTGGGTCGGGGCATGACAAATTGGTATCAGAGATCTAGGCTCAATTTTCTCAGGATGTTTGCTTTGTTTCAATTCCAAAGAGTTGCCCACCACCAACCGAATCACTCTTGACTCTACTGGATGCCGTACTGGATGTTCCATACAATAAGTCTAATACAAAGTCGGGTAACGTTACCGCAAGTACTTCGAATTTACATGATGTTGCGGAAGAAAGTCGTAAAACGTTTAATTGCATTGAATGCAACGAGCCGCGAAATGTTAGTTGCTGCAAGTGCAACAAATTGTGAAATGCGATTGAGTTGTTGTTGCAATGTAACATGTTGAATGAGAAATAAAACAATACACGAAGTGCAATGGGTTGTGAATATTGGTTGCACCAATGTGAAAACTTAAATAATACGTTGCGGGAAGTGCAACGAGTTGATTGTGAATGTGCATTGAAATGAAAGTAATAATTCAATATCGAATGTGTTGAACGAATTCAAGCATTGACTTTGAAAGTTGAGAATAAATTATTGCACGAGGTGCAACAAATATCGAAAATATATCGTTGCACGAGGTGCAATAAAAGTCAAAAATAAGTCGTTGCACGATGTGCAATGTGTATCGGAAGTAAATTGTTGCACGTGGTGCAATGCATGTCAAAGTAAAATTGCTGCACGGAGTGCAACGGATATCGAGAATAAATCGTTGCATGAGATGCAACGGAAGGAACTAAAATCATAAATTGATAGAATGAATCGTTCGGTTGCACACCAAACTTATGTTGGCAAATAAAAAATTGGCCGAGTTATGTCGGATTTTGATTAATCAAAGTTACGGTTGTGATCAAGCACGATCACTGCAGAAATCGTGAGTCGGAAGAGATTGTTGGTTCATACCGAGTATAATACGAGAGAAATGACTTGATTTCTGAGTGGTATATGCCATACCACGTATGCGATGAATGACTCGATTTCGAGTGGTATATGATATACCACTTGTACGATAAATTGTATCGACGCATTGTGAGAATTGTGGAAGGTTTGACCACAACGGATGGGAGAGTACCGAGACTCGATTAGAAATTTGTATGACGGTATGTTGATACAAGTGTTCTTCGAAAAAAAATCGGTTGGGACATTAAGGCGAGACTCATATCAATAAATGATACGTCGGACAGAAATTTTAGGTCGGTCGGACGACCGAGACTAGCAGAACCATTATGCCTTTAGGCAATAATCGGATCGACGGGAAAGGAGAACTCGAACTTACAAACGAGTCGTACGACTTGCGATCTCAATAAAAATTTTGGACGAGGCGAATCGAAATCGAATCGTACGACTTGCGATCTCGATCGAAATGTTAGGCGAGGCAAATTATAATCGGATTGCACGATGTGCGACTTCGGTGAAGAGTTGGTTGATGCGAGAAAATAGTACCTAAGAGATAGTTGGTTACGTTACGACGAAACTCATTTGAGTACGACTGAAACACTTAAAAACTTGGAGGGCGTGATCGTATAACTCGAGGGTTTGATGTTAGATAATTGGTAACTCGGTTGCGCGATCAAATTATAATGGAATGCAACGAATCGAGAAACGATTCGAGACGTACAAAAATATTTCTAGAGAACTTGGACATATGTAATGCAAGTTGTCGACATTGAAACAGAATCAAAGTTGACCCTTACAATATCAAAATTGATACGATGTATCGAGATCGATACGTAAGGAAACGTAGGCACGATGTGAGAATACAAAATGGAGTGTGTCTCGCACTATCAAAATTTTGTAAATAACAATACAAAAATGAACGAACTGGTTGATCATGAACTTTGTGATCGATCAAGACGAGACTATAAGTCATCGACGATTGTTCAATGCATATAGTATCTTGTGTGTCGACCGCAAATAAGATAGACTCGAACTCAATACGAGGAGATGCTTCGTGAATAGCAGAATCATCGATGGTAGTGCATGACTTTGCTCGGGGGAAAGTTGCGCATCAATTGCGCCGATAGAAATAGTTTTTGTCTGAAATTGGATAGTCGCATAGAAATCGTCGGAACGTGATTTGGCTCCGAAATAAGATATAGCATGGTTCGTAATAAACTATCCTCCGTTAATGATCCACAATTACCGAGCGTAGCTTCAGGACAGCTGACCCTAGAATACTTGATCGTCAAATAAAATTGAATGTTGCAGACCGTAAGATGACCCATGCGATATCGCATATGAAATTACATCGATAACAAATTAACATGGTGCAAGTGATAATAAGTCTATGCGATTTTGAGAATCGTGCTATGCATGAGCGCGAGTGGTAAGAGAATGACTTACGAATTATGTCGTTAGATTTGGATTCACTTTGCAATTGAGCTTGCATGAATCGAAATTATGTTCGATATTGTGAGACGGACAAGTTCAGAATTTGGCTAGTGGATTCCTACTCGTTAGGGATTGAACGTAAGATACATCGTAGAGACTTTGAGTCAAAAAGATTGTTCCCTTGAGCACCGTCGCCTCGATGTGAACTTTTGTGTCGGATAGATTGTGGCCTTTGAGCAATGTTAATTTAAAGTTTCGTCGGAAGAATTTAAGCACGACGTCTAGGTATGTAATCTAGCGGACGTAGTCCTTAATGTTGATACATTTGTAAGTGAACAAAGAAAATCGTATCAAGATTGTATAGCCAGACTTCAGAAATAGTTGGTTGGCAATTTCGAACGCAAGGCGTTGCGGAGGATCGTTGCGATCGGATGCGTGACGGCTCGATGCGACGCATAGAGTTGATAGTCCATACGAAACATACGAAATAAGAAATGTGATTTTGAATTTCGTCGCGTGTAGTGACTTTATTTAATGAAACACGTATGTATCGAAAATGTGCATGCGATAAAATTTTGAGAACAATTGCTAAAGATAAGTCCGATAGGGAGTACGAGATGGCAAGCATAGGATTGAAATTTACCTGTTAGCTTTGTTCCAATTTGCTACCACTGGACTTGGTCGAAATATATATATCTTCGGAATGCCTTAAATATAGGTACGGATCCAAATCGAGTTGTATACAAAATTCAAATCGAGATGCAGGAAAAACTTGGAATGTTAATAAAAAGCTTGCAAGATAGTGTGAAACTGAACAACATTGATGGGACGAGATCGTGAAACGATCTATAAAACACTTAATTGGAGTATTGGTTTTGGTTCGAGGACGAACCTTGTTTTGAGTGGTATATTCTGTAATGCCCCGCTCCGTACGGCATATTATGCTGAGTGTAAAACCCCTAAATTTCACTACGATTTTGAAATTTTATTTTTAGTATTGATTTTTGGTAATTATACGACGAGTGCGAGTACGTACATATGTGATATTTATTCATTTAGTTATTTTACATAAAGAGTTCATTATAGGTTTCGTAAATATAGTAAACAGTTTGATTTCGAAATATATAAAGAGTAAATAATTTGTATATAGATATTTTCTTACAAAAATTTAGTCAATTATTTTATTACCATAAAAATGATTTATACAAGTATAAGTAATGATTTAGAGAAATAATACATTTTATTCCATTTTACATGCAAGGGCATGGAAATTATTTCCATACATATTTTGAGTTTCAAAGACTAATTAATATTATTATTTTTTGCAAAAGGTATTGTAACTTATTTTCTATTAATATTTAAATATATGAATTTTTGAAATTTATTTATTATTATAAATTTTAGTGTTCATAAAAATATATTTTTAAAATTTGTTGATTGGTGTTTAAATTAATTATAAATACGAATGTATTTTTATGCATCCTATTTTTAATGAAAAGATGATTTACTTAGATTTATTTTAATTCAAATTTGGAATGAATTCACTTTAAATCTATTTAAATTAATATTAAATTATCTATGGAACATTTAAAACCCCTACTCCTTATCCAACTGGGAATTCCCACATCCTATAAATAGGCAGGTACTCCTCCATAAATTCCAATTATTCCACAAAATTGCCACAACCCAAAACTTGTGCATCGTGTCTGTGTCCCTTCTCCTCCATTAATTATTTTTCCTTTTACATGTACATTTTCTCTCACGTCCGACAATTTCGGACGTTCCTTTAGGCCGTAAGGGACATTCCCCGGCACGACGCCACTTCTAACCCTAAAACCTAAACCCGATTCTTACGGCCTCCACCTGCCATGACCCCGACCATCCCTGTCATCCCTTTGGTCAGGCCATCTCGTCGAAGCCATAGAATCCACCATGGCCAGCAAAGCTGCATCACCCCACTCACCACCAAATCCCCGACTACCTCCTCACATCGTCACCACAACTCATCGCCCTGCTCCTCCCCGCTGCCACCGCTCGGCACAGCCCCGGCCGCATCCAACCACCCGAACCCATCCACGCTGCATCAAACCCGCCACCAGCCATCTCCGCTCTGCCTTTCGCCAAGACCACCATCATCATTGTCATCGCCCATCACCACCACTACCACCATCGGCATCACCGTACACCCGACCACCGTACCCACCACCAGCCATAGCCAGAACCGCCTTCGTCGACCACGACAATGCATCACCACCATCACCAAAAGAAAAACCCCAAATCTAAAAGTAACCTCCGCCGTCCGCCGCACCCGGGCTCGGCTGCGGCCGAGCGAGCGAGCGACCCTCCTTCATCCGCCGACGAGCCATCCGCGTGACCACTGACCGCAGTTGGCCGCTGCCTCCTTGTGCCGCACTCCGGCGACCCATCGCCGCCCGTCCCTCCATCGGAACCCCCAACGCCTACTCCCCCGACCGTCCGCCTCCTCCGCAGGTGCCACAACGTCCGCGCCTCCGCCCCGCGAGTGCGTCCGCCTCGCTCGAACCCACCGTTCCTGTTCCGCCACTCCTCTCTCTCTAACCCTCGAAATTCCTCTCTTCCCGAACATTCGCTCCCCTCTCCTTCCTCTCGATCTCCCTCTCTCCACTCCTCCTTCTCACTCCTTCTCTAAACTCTCTTATTCTCTCTCTGTGTGTCCCTAATCTCTTAAGAAGGAAACAAAGGAGCTGGTCCTTTTCGTTTTTTTATTTTTTATTAATATTATTATTATTTTGTGTTATATATTTTATAATATTTAATTATTAACTCTGGGATGTCTGAGAGAAAGGATCTGATCCTTTTTGTTTTTTTGTTTTTTATTTTATTATTATTATTATTATTTTATATTATTATTGTTTTTTTTGGTTTTTTTATTGATATCAAAGATTACTAATAGCTATTGTTATTATTAATGTTAGAGTGTCATTATTATCTTTAAACTTTGTTATTATTAGTATTATTATTGTCATTCGTTATTAACTATAAGTATTTTAAATATATATGTTAAATAGTTTCCTATAAATTATTTTGTAACAAAAATATGGTTTTTAGGGGATCCTTCATATAATTTTAAACTAGATTTCGAAGCCTAAAATATTATTATTATATTTTTGAGGTATTTTAATATGGTTGTTGACCCAAAATTATAGCTCAACCAAATTAAGGGCTTAGCCCCAAAATGAATTTTCCTTGTTTACAAAATATTTATTTAAAAATATTTGATTGATAAAAACATAGTTTCCAACTATTATATAGAAATATTTTCTAAAAGTTATAGATATTTTTTATATATACAAATTTCTTTGAATATCTATTTTTCGTCCATGACTAATCCCGACATTCCTATTTCCTCTCAAATTCTGCATTCATTATGTCAAACCAAACTAAGTTGACCGTTCTGGACCCGATGGAATATTCCGTGTCGTCAACAGAGGCTCCCTTTGCGTAGTTATAACACCGAAGTCGATCTTGTGCCACCTTTATTGTACCACACCAGGCGACCCACCAGGCAAGTATACCTTGCTAATTAACTGCCAAATTATTTATTTTCTGTATTATTTATTTTGTTTCATATTGTTAGTTTCCTTTGTTATAAACTGCGCATCCAAGCCATACTTGGGTGCAAGCGACTCTATTAGTCATTTTACTTTACTATATGCATGTTAACTTAGTGTTAGCGGACTACCTTCTTGTTGGGGGATATTCTTATATCTCCCTTGGCCATAACACACACTACACGGTTGGAGACATGTTGCTAGGGGCACGACTTATGGACTGGCCCTCTCTAAAGTCGTGTGACGGATAGATGATCGTAACTGCTATGACTAGGGTTTTAGAGAGTCAAGCAGTTACAAAACTGAATGAGACATGGACAAGACTTGAACAGTATGGAAAATATTGGAAGAGGATAGTCGCTAGTGCGTATGGGAATCCAAACAGGTAAACCACAGTCTCCGGATGGAACTGTGGCAATTTATTTGTAGATGCCCTCTGACGTTTTGGACGTTACGGTCGGATACAGATGACTGGATGCTAGTTACATACACATGGCATAAAATCCCATCCAAGCACATGAAAGTTGTCCTCTAAATTGCACATTAGGCGGTTAGGATCTCCTTTGCATATTTGTGTATAGGATAGTCTTTTATATATTATTTTATTATTCTGACAGTTCATATTAGCTTGTTCTTCCTGTATCTTGCTACGTCCGTCTGAGGACCTGGTTATTTCCCAAGTGTGTGCTTTTATGATTCACTGTAGGTGTTCTAGCCAAGGCCGTGATTCTCTCCATTCATTTGAAGACGATTGCGCTTGGTTCATCTTGCCATTTTATTGATCGATTCTTGTACATTTCTTTTATTGAGATAGTTGGTAGTGGACTTTGTCTCCGCCCAACGATTGTATCATAAATATTCAAGTTAATTTTTATATTATTATTCTTTTCATTGTGGATGAGATTTAGTTTATCTTGGATTACTATATTTTACAGCTTATGTATACATACAAGACCCCTGTACTTCGTATGTATACAGCTGGCATGTCTACGTACTTAGTCCTACGTATTTTGGGATTGAGGCGTTACATATTTTTTGGTGGCCCATACTGGTCTAGATAAATTGTTTGGTTACTTTACCGTACCAAGCAAGCCTGCGTATAGGCTTAGAGTCTAGGATCTCATCCACATACTTGACCGCCATCGCGCTTGACTCCTCGAATTGCATCTTGCTTGATCCCTTCTATCGTGATTCGTGTCCTTCCTTCATGCTTGATAGAGATTAATAAGGTAACCCATACTAGGTGGACATGACCCATTGTTCCATCACCCTACTAGTTTAATTCTTGTAAGTTGGGTAGAATGCCTTATGACCTAGAAATCCCTTTGTCCTTGTGACCTATATTAGCAAGTTCACTTAGGTTCTAGAATTTAGAGGACCCTAACCCATCTAGCCAACCAAAGACTTGGACTCAAAGACTATAGGACGACTGTATAGATACCAACATAGAGTCTTAAGGAGTTTGAACTAATTCTATTTTATTTCAATCTTAATCTCACGTGCCTGTATTTTTACTATCTAGACTAATGATGATAATATAGCCTAGTTTTTGCAAGCTCAATTCTTTATCAAGCTTGTTCATGACATATGCTATTGAGCGCTCACTAGCATATTCTCTACTCAGAACCGGTGCATGATGGTCTGATCAACCTATTGCACTTTGGTTCGCTTTTATTTATCGTTCTACGTGGATAGGAACATAGTTAAACTTGTCCTCTAGAGTCCCATCCACGACAGCCTTGGCAATTCTTTGAATTACTCGCTCGCTTTTGAACCACGTATTGGTATTCGAAAACAACTTCTTTGGACTCATATTTGTTTTCGTCTTTCACCTATTTAGACGAAGACTCGTGCTGGATAGATAGACCCAAAGTATCACCTTTAGTTGTCCCACCATCTATTACCAAGATAGTTAGCCACGGACCAACCAAGGTGACTATATCCTCCCTTTGAACTACTCACCGATGCCATATCTATTATCGCGACCTTCTATGAAATTTGAAAATGATTCCAATCATCCTTTCATTCGTGCCCTCAACCTAGATAATTACCATGCACCCTTCTCCGTAGAACCATCTCACCCATGTCCCTAGATTATTCTCTTTTGATCTACTCGATCCCTTTATATTTCCTAAATTCATGTTATCACGATCTTATAGCCTTAACTAGTGACCCTCATTCGATTCCATATCCATAATTTATTTTCATAGATATCAAAATCACAAACTTCTTAACTGCACGTTTGTGTTAAACGTCGTCTCCTTACCTCGCCTAATGATTTGATCGTGTTCCGTATCGATATATCCTTGTAACTTCTCACCCCCCTACTTATTCTTAATTTCGAGGACGAAATTCTTGTAAGTTGGGTAGGATGTAAAACCCCTAAATTTTCACTACGATTTTGAAATTTATTTTTAGTATTGATTTTTGGTAATTATACGACGAGTGCGAGTACGTACATACGTGATATTTATTCATTTAGTTATTTTACATAAAGAGTTTATTATAGGTTTCGTAAATATAGTTAGTTTGATTTCGAAATATATAAAGAGTAAATAATTTGTATATAGATGTTTTCTTACAAAAATTTAGTTAAATGTTTTATTACTATAAAAATGATTTATACAAGTATAAGTAATGATTTAGAGAAATAATACTTTTTATTCCATTTTACATGCAAGGTGCACGGAAATTATTTCCATACATATTTTGAGTTTCAAAGACTAATTAATTTTTTTTTATTTGCAAAAGGTATTGTAAGTTATTTTCTATTAATATTTAAATATATGAATTTTCAAAATTTATTTATTATTATAAATTTTAGTGTTCATAAAATATATTTTTAAAATTTGTTGATTGGTATTTAAATTAATTATAAGTATGAATGTATTTTTATGGATCCTATTTTTAATGAAAAGATGGATTTACTTAGATTTATTTTAATTCGAATTTGGATTGAATTCACTTTAAATATATTTAAATTAATATTAAATTATCTATGGGAGATTTAAAACCCCTACTCCTTATCCAACTAGAAATTTCCACATCCTATAAATAGGCAGGTACTCCTCCATAAATTCCAATTATTCCACAAAATTGCCACAACCCAAAACTTGTACATCGTGTCTGTGTCCCTTCCCCTCCATTAATTATTTTTTCCTTTTACTTGTACATTTTCTCTCACGTCCGACAATTCCGGACGTTCCTCTAGGCCTTGTGGGACATTCCCCGACACGACGCCACTCCTAACCCTAAAACCTAAACCCGATTCTTACGGCCTCCACCTTCCATAACCCCGACCATCCATGTCATCCCTTTGGTCAGGCCATCCCGTCGAAGCCACAGAATCCACCATGGCCAGCAAAGCTGCGTCACCCCACTAACCACCGAATCCCCGACCACCTCCTCACGTCGTCACCACAACTCATCACCCTGCTTCTCCCCGCTGCCACCGCTCGGCACAGCCCCGGCCGCATCCAGCCATCCGAACACATCCACGCTGCATCAAACACGCCACCACCCATCTCCGCTCTGTCTTCCGCCAAGACCACCATCATCATTGTCATCGCCCATCACCACCACCACCACCATCGGCATCACCGTACACCCGACCACCGTAACCCACCACCAGCCATAGCCAGAACCGCTTTCGTCGACCACGACAATGCATCACCACCATCACCAAAAGAAAAAACCCTAAATCTAAAACTAACCTCCGTCGTCCGCCGCACCCGCGCTCGGCTGCGACCGAGCGAGCGAGCGACCCTCCGTCATCCACCGGCGAGCCATCCGCGTGACCACTGACCGCAGTTGGCCGCTGCCTCCTTGCGCCGCACTCCGGCGACCCATCGCCGCCCGTCCCGCCATCGGAACCCCCAACGCCTACTCCCCCGACCGTCCGCCTCGTCCGCAGGCGCCACAACGTCCGCGCCTCCGCCCCTCGAGCGCATCCGCCTCGCTCGAACCCACCGTTCCCGTTCCGCCGCTCCTCTCTCTCTCTAACCCTCGAAATTCCTCTCTTCTCGAACTTTCGCTTCCCTCTCCTTCCTCTCGATCTTCCTATCTCCACTCCTCCTTCTCACTCCTTCTCTAAACTCTCTCATTCTCTCTCTCTCTCTCTCTGTGTCCCTAATCTCTTAAGAAGGAAACAAAGGAGCTGGACCTTTTCATTTTTTATATATTTTTTTATTCGTATTATTATTATTTTATGTTATATTTTTTATAATATTTAATTATTAACTCTGGGATATCTGAGAGAAAGGATCTGATCCTTTTTGTTTTTATTTTTTATTTTTTATTTTATTATTATTATTTTATATTATTATTGTTTTTTTTTGTTATCAAAGATTAATAATAGCTATTGTTATTATTAATGTTAGAGTATCATTATTATCATTAAACTTTGTTATTATTAGTATTATTATTGTCATTCGTTATTAACTATAAGTATTTTAAATATGTATATTAAATAGTTTCCTATAAATTATTTTGTAACAAAAATATGGTTTTTAGGGGATCTTTCATATAATTTAAACTAGATTTCGAAGCCTAAAATATTATTATTATATTTTTGAGGTATTTTAATATGGTTATTGACCCAAAATTATAGCTCAACCAAATTAAGGGCTTAGCCCCAAAATGAATTTTCCTTGTTTACAAAATATTTATTTAAAAATATTTGATTGATAAAAACATAGTTTCCAACTATTATATAGAAATATTTTCTAAAAGTTATAGATATTTTTTATATATACAAATTTCTTTGAATATCTATTTTTCGTCCATGACTAATCCCGACATTCTTATTTTCTCTCCAATTCTGTACTTCATTATGTCAAATCTAACTAAGATGACCGTTCTGGACCCGATGGAATACTCCGTGTCGTCAACAGAGGCTCCCTTTGCGTAGTTATAACACCGAAGTCGATCTTGTGCCACCTTTATTGTACCACACCAGGCGACCCACCAGGCAAGTATACCTTGCTAATTAACTGTCAAATTATTTATTTTCTATATTATTTATTTTGTTTCATATTATTAGTTTCCTTTGTTATAAACTGCGCGTCCAAGCCATACTTGGGTGCAAGCGACTCTATTAGTCGTTTTACTTTACTATATGCATGTTAACTTAGTGTTAGCGGACTACCTTCTTGTTGGAGGATATCCTTATATCTCCCTTGGCCATGACACACACTACACGGTTGGAGACATGTTGCTAGGGTACGACTTATGGACTGGCCCTCTCTAAAGTCGTGTGACGGATAGATGATCGTAACTGGTATGACTAGGGTTTTAGAGACTCAAGCAGTTACAAAACTGAGAGCCATGGACATGACTTGAACAGTGTGGAAAATATTGGGGAAGGACAGTCGCTAGTGCGTATGGGAATCCAAACAGGTAAACCACAGTCTCCGGATGGAACTGTGGCGATTTATTTGCAGATGCCCTATGATGTTTTGGACGTTACGGCCGGATACAGATGACTGGATGCCAGTTACGTACACATAGCCTAAAATCCCACCCATGCGCATGAAAGTTGTCCTCTAAATTGCACATTAAGCGGTTAGAATCTCCTTTGTATATTTGTGTGTAGGTTAGTCTTTTATATATTATTTTATTATTCTGACAATTCATATTAGCTTGTTCTTCCTATATCTTGCTACAACCGTCTGAGGACCTGGTTATTCCTCAGGTGTGTGCTTTCATGATTCACTGCAGGTGTTCTAGCCAAGGCCGTGATTCTCTTCATTCCTTTGAAGACGATTGTGCTTGGTTCGTCTTGCCATTTTATTGATCGATTCTTGTACATTTCTTTCATTGAGATAGTTGGTAGTGGACTTTGTCTCCGCCCAACGATTGTATCATAAATATTCAAGTTGATTTTTATATTATTATTCTTTTCATTGTGGATGAGATTTAGTTTGTCTTGGATTACTGTATTTTACAGCTTATGTATACATATAAGACCTTTGTACTTTATATGTACACAGCTGGTATGTCTACGTACTTAGTCCTACGTATTTTAGGACTGGGACGTTACACTGAGGCGTTGACTCAAAGAGTCGCATTGACCGAATGAAATGTATCGATACGAATCGATACGAGAGTTACGTTGTCCCGAGCAACGCATCAAACTAAGTCGATGTGAAGAGTTGTATTGTCCCAAAAAATGCATCGAGCTAAATCGATACGAAGCACCGCATTGCCCCGAAGGATATGTGTGTTGAGTCGGCTCAAAGATTCTTAGAAATTGAATCTACCAAGGCGTAAGTCAGAATCGATGCAAGTATTGATTTTGGTTGGTTTCAAGTGTAGGCTATCTATTTATGCTGAAATATTAGAGGTCGACATTTTTTCTTAATCAGAAAGGGGTCCGCGAAACCAATCGTCGCCTTGCGACGGACTAAGGCATTGGCACGGTAAGCCAAGTCGGACGTATAATTTAAATGAAGCACGAAGTGCTCGAATGGCTAAGTCAAGATACTACCAGAATAAGTCGTTTTAGCGACGCCTAAAGACGTCGCTAAAAGGACAAATTACGTCGCTAAAAATATTTACCGACGCAATTACCGACGTTTTGGACTTGTCGCAGAAACGTAAGTCGCTGATCTTTAAAACGTCGCCGAACGTCGCAAATACTGACGTTCACTAACGTATGATTGCGTCAGTATATCTTGGGATATTACCGACGTTTACCATCGTTTCGTCGGTGGATTAGCGACGTGTTGAAAGTCGCTACACGTCGGTAAAATCCTGGGAACTTACCGACGTTTACCGTCGTTTAGTCGGTGAATTAACGTCGTTGAAAATGTCATAAAACGTCGATAAAATACTGGGAATTTGCTGACGTTTATCGTTGTTACGTCGGTGGATTGGCGATGACTATTTTGTCACTAAATGTCGGTAATTCCTGGGATTATTACCGACGTTCACCGACTTTTACCGACGGTCTCCGACTTATAAGGACGTCGGTAAACGTCGGTACCCTGGAAAATTTTGCAGATTTACCGACGTTTTCCGACGCAAACGTACGTCGGTGGACGTCGGTAAACGTCGGTAAATGTCGGTAAATCTACAAAAAAATAAAATACAGAATGTCCTTTTCTCCCTGCAGTTTAAAAATATAACCATAAAGACACAGTATAACAGATATTCTTTTCTCCCTGGGTTCGCCGACCCCTTCGGTGGAACACTCAACACCGGTAAACGTAAAACCACAGAAGTACATTAACATCCAATTGAAACGAATAATAACATAAACAACAGTATAACACAATGTAGCAGGCAACAAATAGAATGGGATCCAACAAATAGAATAGGATCCAACAAATAGAATAGGCACAACCAACAAGTAGCCAAATAACCAAGTCTACACCAAATAACAAAGTCTACAACCAAATAACCAAAGTCTACACACAACCAACAAATAGAATAGGATCCAACAAATAGGATCCAAACATCCAAGTCTACACAACCAACAAATATCAAAGTCACAAACAAAGGATCAAACAAATAGTCCAAACTAGGACTACTAGGGATCTAGTGCAGGAGGGGCACCGCCGCGACGAAGGGATAAGAACAACTCATACTCCTCAAGTGAAATCGATACCGATGGAGCAGACAGTGACGTCGGGGGAGTCGGTGTCGATGAAGAAGGCGGTGGAGGCGGCAGAGTCGACGACGGTAAAGGCGCACTCGGAGGACCAGCACGCTCCAACGCTGTAAGTCGCTGGTTGTATGAATTCATGGTAGATAACAGTCGATCACTACTCTGGACCATCAAATCCGTCACCAATCTCAGCCTATCGGTCATGGTCACCTGTGTTGTCTGCAGCTCCGTCATCGTGCGCTCTAACCCTCTAATGCTGCGCTCTGTCCTCTCAGTCGTCTCCATGAGCTCCATAATACCGCGGTCGAGCGCATCCAATCATGCTAGCAGCACAGGATCGTCCGTAGGGTGCTGAGACTGCTCTTCAATCCGTCGTAGCAGGTCATCACAGAGAGACTCTATCATGTGGTGGACTCGGGCGGACTCCTGGGATGGCTGTGGACCATGCACACTAGCAGGAGATGCCCTAGAGGACTGGGTCGCAACTAGGGCGCCATAGGATCCCGTACCGTAGTATGTACCCCTATGGAGTCCACCAGCAGCGATCATCCACAGCTCGTCCGCCGACGGAGCTTGAGTGGGCTGCGAGAATGTACCCGGCCTCTCCTACATTTGGTGCACTAGCAGCCGTCCGTTCCCGTAGCCTCTGATACTCGGCCTAGAAAGTATGGATAGTACTCTATTTCTAATTTCTAATTAATGTACTTATTATTACTAACTACATAAATATTTATTTGTATCATATTTACTAAGTTATATTAAATTGACACGAAGTATTAAATTAAGATAACATATTGTAATACTTACATAGGTCTGCTCGGCCCTCTCGTCAATAAGGCCTTCGCCCTTCCGATGGGTGGCCAGGAAGACGGTCACCATGTCGGCGTTACCGACCTTCCTTACCTGTAATTAAATATATTATCTTAGTAATAATTTATCAGATTTGCATTAAAATAATATTTCTAAAAAAGAAATACATACCAGATGACGGAAATGTTCCGTCATCGGAATCGACCCACCGCACCACTTCAAGGCATATTGCCTAGCCGCCTTGGCCTTCTCCTTGTACCTTGGCTCGTCGAATCGAGCCTTCATCGCATTCCACTGATCAGGGGTGATCCAACCTTGGATCGGCTTTCCGGCACGATCATGATCCTTCTGATCATTAATAGCGTCGCGGATCAGCTTGGCAGCGATGGCAGAAAATATCCCCTCGATAAGCTCGGCCCGATGCGGTGGATAGAAAAACATATCCTAGAAGAGCACAAACCAAATATTTAACAGTTATATATAATATGAATTAATTATATGATTCATATTAAAAGCAAATCTATTTTAACCTTGAAGCACGTAAACCAGTAGTTCTTCCTTTCGTCTGGAGCATCAGAGTAGTTAATCCAAGGACCACCATAATTATGCCTCAGCATGTGGCCTAGGCGTCTCTGTACCTCTGGGGGACGATATCTATACAGACATATTATATTCATGAAAAAAGTTAATTTATGAGAAAAATAGGAAAAAAAATTATAAACCAAAACACCTACTTTGTACTGTCGGCCCAGATCTCCGTCCTCCTCTCCTCCGGAGGTGCGCATACATCATCTGTATGATGCTGGTCGGCCATCGACGCAGCCGCCTCGACCGTCGGTGCATCCGCCATCTACTCATCCGTCTCCATCGTCGTATCTGCAGCAGGAATGCTAGACGGACGAGCACTCTCATTAGGCCTGAAACTACTCGTCCCAGGAGATATGCCACGTGACGTCGTCCCAGCAGGCCCAGCTACTGTCCGATATGTCGGAGTAATCGGCGACGAGGATCTAGAGCCGGTACAAGTAGGAGGTACCGAAGGAAAAACCTATCCTCTAGCAGTACCCTTAGGAAGTACCGGAGGATCATGACCTCGTCGTCCCCCTTTTTGGAATGATCTGTAACGACCTGCCATACCTGATAACAACATATGATAATACAACAAATAATAGAGACTAGAAATATAAAAGTACAACAAAGACAAGATAATAACCAAGACAACATATGATGATACATTCTACAATAAACATCTAAGTCCAGATAATATATTCTTGAAGAAACATCTAAGTTCAGATAAGTATATCTCTCTCAATCATCTTCAGAATAATTATCTTGTTCGTCTTTCTCGACCTCATCTTCCTCTTCCTCCTCATCTTCACTTTCATCTTCGCCTTCGTCGGCTTCGTCTTCCTCTTCAGATAATTCTACATCTTCTACATTATGTGTCGTATAATGTGTAACTTCCGTGGAGTCCACATCGAAAATATTGGTTATAAGAGGTAGCTCGTCCTCCTGGTAAGCTTTTTCGTCAACATCAAAAGTATCTCTAGCTTTAGTCTTGCATACTGCCCACCAGTCAGACTTCGTTGCTCCCCGTCTCGGATAAGCTGTGAAGTACACGAGCTGAGCCTGAGTTGCTAGGACAAACGGTTGGTAGCCTTGATATCTACGCTTGTAGTTTATATCCACAAGACCATGCTTGTCAATTTTCTAACCTTGATTTTCAATCGGATCGAACCATTCACACTTGAACAACACGATCTTTGCAGGTTCTCTGCCATTATTATATGACAACTCCACAATCTCTCGCAAGATGCCAAAGAAATTATTTCCTGGATCGACATCTTTGTAGTTCGAAGACTTAAAACACAAACAACTATTTTTCGTGGAATCATGATCCAGGAAGCTGTCTCTGATTGGAGCATTTATCGACTTGAATCGAAATCCATTGACACAGTAACTTGGCCATATTTTAACAAAAGTAATTGGTCCCTTGGCAAGAGTTCTAATTAATTCAATCTCGGGTGAAATTAGACGATCGACCTGAATATCAAAGAAGAGATAATAAGTTATTTATTGTGCAGTTGCATTAGAAGAGGCCAGTAATTACCGATCTACTTACATATTCGATCAACCAAAAAGGAAAATGACGTCTCATTTCTTGTTCTAATGCTTCGTCTGTTAGGTAGGGTCTAACCAGCCTCAACTCATCATTATATGTGCTGAAAAATAACGAAGCAACCGCCGATTAGTACAATAATATTAGCTTATACTATTACATTGAGATAACGTAAACTCATCATTCCTTACTTACCCCTCTAGCTTCTCCACTTCATTCTCGTCACAATTGAATAATACATACAACTGAGCAGCCCTTAGCTCTTCGTCATTCAAATATCTCTTCTTTATTTTCCCTGAAGGCTTTCCGGACGCATTGAATACTTTCAGTATTCCATCATTAAATTCTTGATATCCGTCGTCGTTTCTCGGAGCCCTCGTTCTATTCGTAGCAACATGAGGTTTGAAAAAATTTGTAATCTCCTCGAGAATATAGGCTTCACAAATAGAACCCTCGACCCGAGCCTTATTTTTTACCTTTCTTTTTAGGTGATTCAAATGTCGCTCGAACGGGTACATCCATCGATATTCGACGGGTCCACCAACACGTGCCTTGTAGGAAAGATGAATCGGCAAATTCTCCATAGAATCGAAGAATCCAGGAGGGAACACCCTCTCTAGTTTGCACAGTGTAACCGCAATGTCCTTCTCTTGCTTTTCTAGACGATCAACGAGCAATTTCTTAGAACAAAGGTCCCTGAAGAATATGCTAAGCTCCGTCAATAGATCCCAATCTGCCTGCGGTAAGAATTCCCAAAATGCAATCGGAATTAACCGCTCCATGAATACGTGACAATCATGGCTCTTCATACCTGTCAGTTTGTTCTCCTTGAGGTCGACGCATCTTCTCAAGTTCAAAATATACCCATCTGGAAATTTTAGACCTTGAATCCACCTACAAAGCCTCACTTTATCCTCCTTCTCCAGTAAAAAAATTGCCTTAGGCTGCTTTAAATTTCCATTCCATTCCTCTATCAAATGCAATGCAGGACGTCTACATATTTCTTCCAAGTCCAATCTAGCCTTTGGATTGTCTTTCGTCTTCCCCTTTACGTCCATTACAGTATTAATTATGTTGTCAAACACATTCTTCTCGATATGTATGACATCAAGGTTATGTCTAATCAGATTGGTGCTCCAATATGGAAGATCCCAGAATATACTCCTCTTCGTCCAGTTATGAGTACGACCAAATCCGTCACACTTGTAGCCCGTAGCAGGCTGCTCAATAGCTCTTAGTAAATCTTTTACCACTTTCCATATCGTGTATCCGGGCCACCTTGGCGGGGGATTAGCCTTCTCCACGATGCCAGCACGAAAAGCATTCATGTTTCTCCGGTACGGATGATCCTTCGACAGGAATTGTCGATGACAATCGAAGAAGCACGGTTTGCCTCCGTGTTCCAAACGGAAAGTCTTAGTGCTGTCCATGCAATACGGACAAGAAAGACGACCATGCGTGCTCCATCCAAATAACATTCCATAGGCCGAAAAGTCGTTGATGGTCCACATAAGTGCTGCCCGCATCTGGAAATTTTGTTTTCTAGATACATCGTACGTGTTGGAACCTACTTCCCATAGATGATTCAACTCATCAATCAATGGCTGTAAATACACATCGATGTTCCTTTTCGGATTGTTCGGACCTGGGATAATAACAGTGAGGAACATATACGGAGTCTTCATGCACATCCAAGGCGGTAGATTGTACGGGGTGACGATCACAGGCCAACATGAATGCTGGGATCCCGAAAGTCCGAATGGGGTAAAACTGTCGGAGCAGAGACTCAATCTGACATTACGCAGATCAGAAGCAAATTTTGGATACTCTCGATCAAAGTGCTTCCATGCTTCTCCATCAGATGGGTGATCCAACACTCCTTCGGTATGTTTCCGCTTATGCCAACTCATATTTTTTGCAGTTTCCTTCACCATAAACAACTGCTACAACCGCAGTGTCAACGGCAAGTAGTGCATCGAAGAGGTTGGCTTCCTGGAACCGACAGACTTTCCTCTACCACATGCCTTGTAGCGATCGACACCACAAAATCTGCAGGCGTCTTCATCATTGTCGTCATTGTAGTACAACATGTACCGGTTGTGACAGGCATCAATTTTTTCGTATCCTATCCAGAGCGATCTAACCATCCTCTTAGACCGGTAGAAGTCTTTAGGCAACTTCGCACCCTCAGGCAATATTTCTATAAGAAACTCCATAAGACGGTTGTAGCAATCTTGCGACATGTTAAAATCGGACTTGATGCTCAACAATCTTGTAACCACCTCCAACGGTGAATGATTCTCACAACCAAGATATAATGGAGTCCTTGCATTCTCTAGCAACTCTATGAACTATGCAGCATCGGGGTTTGGTGCCTCCTCAGGTGCATCATGATCATCCGGATCAAAACTAGGCCCGACCGCGTCAAAAACCATGTTCACCAACCCATCGTCGTAAGGAGTGTTGTTGTGGATATCTACATAAGGCTCGTACTCCGATGCTAAAGGCACAAGTTCTCCGTGCTCGCTCCACTGATAGTAATTCGACGTAAAACCCTTCGAGTATAAATGATACGTGACATCCACTTCTGGATGATATTTCAAGTTGCGACATCTCACACACGGACACTTAATTTTGGTACCGTCTATGTACTGAGGGAACGCCTTGGCAAACTGCAGGAACTGGTGTACACCCTCTATGAATTCATCCCGCACACCGTATATGTCATCAGGATGACGGTTGTACATCCAAGTACGATTCTGCAGATAGTAATTCAGCTCCATAATTCTGTAAGATAGATACATCAAGGTAGTGAATGATATGCAAGTGTCAAAGCTTTGAAATAGTAGCTCAACCGAGGGATAGAGTTAATTGGAGGAAGTTACTGGGGAAAGTGAAGACCGACATGAACTGATGACGCACGAAAATGAGGGTCTCAAAGCTGGAACAAGTCAAGTTGTGCTTTGGAAAAAGAACTCTTGCAAGCTCTTTGTTCACAAAGCAAGCTATAAATAGAGAATACAGAACAAATATCGAGTTCGTAACTCAAGTATAGAGCATACAAGAGTCGTAAACTCGAGAGATGTTCTGTATTCGTTATATCTTGCTTTGTGCACAAAGAGCTTAACAAGAATATAACATATCCAAAACACAACTTTACTTGTTACAACTTTGATCCCCAAATTCTCGTTTGTCAGTTCATGCGATCTACACTTTCCGCAGTATATGTACACATGACATTTTACGTTAAATGGTCAGAGATTATCGGTCATCTTCTTTTCGTATTGCTAACTTTTGTTTCGCGTGTTTGTGCGTGCGGTGGTCAGAGATTATCGCGACGGCATATCACCCGTGTCTACATAAGGACGTCGCTACAATATTTCATATAGGGTTGGCTGCTCGATCGATTTTATTTTTTCACCCAAAATTTTTGTTCTCCCGCCTCCTTCCTCCTCGACGAGCTCCTCCCCCTCGGCGACACCCTCCCCCCTTAGTGACCCCCTCCTTCATTGGTGCAGTGATCGCGGCGGCATATCACTCAAAGGCTGAGTTGTATAAGTCAAGTTTTAGGATATTAGTCTATATATTATGTATAGTCCAACCGAGTCAACTCTAAGCTAAACTAGTCCAACTTGGTCAAACTAGCCATTTCTAAGTTGTATAAGTCAAGTTTTAGGATATTAGTCTATATATTATGTATCTAGCTATATTGTATCTAAGCTAAACCGAGTCAACTTTATACTAACATAACTTTATAAGTCAAGTATAGAGTATTACTAAAAGAACATTTGGACTTATAGTCCTAGGCATATTGAATCAGATGTTGGCAAATCAGTTGGTTTAGAATGTTAGGTTGCAGATATTGAAGTGGATAGAGGTAGGTTCGAGAAAGTGATCCTTTACAATTAAGACTCTGACACTATGGTCAAGTATCATAACTGAATCCTTCTCAGTGTCAAATTAATGATATTTCCAATTGAGTACTCACCTAGACAGATTGCACAAATGTTAACAGTAGGAATGATGTTTGGAATGGTTTATGAAGTGGTGCATCAACATTAGGTAGTTGGATTTATTTCAGACAACCATATTAGTATGTGGAGGGCCAAACAGTTGGTGTTAGATGTAGACTAACTAAATTGTGAAAGAAGATGGATATTTGTATGAGTTAGCTTCAGTAGAAAGACTGTGACTCTGCATGAGTCATATTAGAGGAGTTACTCTGCATAATCATGTACTAAGTATAAGATATGGGTTAGGGCTTAATGGGCTAAGCTAAGCTAAGCTAGGAGTCCAATAACACCAATAGTAATGTCTGTAACTAAGGTATTTATGAATATTATGTATCAATATGAGAATAAAGTTTGGGTAGTAATTTAGCATATTATTTATCTTATATCTAGAATACCCTAATTTAGCCAAAATTTTAGCACATAGGTGTCATAGTGTGTGCGCGCCAGTGTTGTGTCATGTGTCAAAGTGTGTGTGTGTGTGTGTGTCAAAGTGTTGTGTTATGTGTCAAAGTGTCGTATCCGTGTGTATACGAGCCGGTTAGGGTTAGGGTTTACCTGATCAACCGTGGCAGGAGGGGAGGGGTGACGGCGAGGGGGGAGCAGTGACGGCGAGGGGGAGCGGTGGAGGTGGCTGGAGCTGGCTCTGGCGAATGGGAGGGACGCTCGAACGAGGGATCGGGCGCGGCGATGACGAGGGAGAGGAGGGGGTCGGGGAGCTGATGGGGGGAGGGGGAGGGTTGGGGAGAGGAGAGGGAATGGTTTGGATTGGAGAGAGGAGAGGGGTCGCCAAGGGGGGTGGGGGTCGCCGAGGTCGGTGGGGGTCGCCGAGGGAGGTCGGTCGGGGGCCGAGGGGGTAGGGGTCGCCGGATCGGGGTCGGGGGAGGAGGAAAGGATGAAAGAAATTTGGGGGCAAAAATAATGGGGGGAATGAAAACTCGAACCTGGCCTATATTTTTAATTTAGCGACGTCATATTAGAACGTCGGTAAACGTCGCTAATATCGGTGATATTAGCGATGAAGTAATAAATACGTCGGTAAATGTCGCTAATATCACTAATTTTAGTGACGTTTACCGACTTATATGTGACGTGAGCTCTTTAAAATGCAAACGTAGTTTAAATACGTCGTAGAACGTCGCTGTCATTCGCTAATAATGACGTCTTGCGACGTTATAAAAAAATGTCGCTAAATTGTTTTTTCCTGCGACGTTTTCTTAAAACATCGCTAATTACGTCGGTAATATGACTTATTTTGGTAGTGAGAGTTGGTCGTGCAACGAAGATATGAAATCCAGTTGCATCGGCTCGGCAAACAACAAGGCGTATCGGCTCAAGGTGGAAGGATTGACTCTTCTTTTTACTGCTTCATGCCGAAGTAAGAATATATCATTGTATGCTAAGTTAACCTATCGATGCCACGGGCGTGGTCCGATCGGAAGATAAATCATAGTGTGTGTCGAACACTAGTTAGAACAATTGAAATGAAACGTGCATCATATGCACGAGTCGTTATGGAATATTGGATATCGTAAAGGCGAGCGCCTCGGTGCGCAAGCCGCAAGAACATGGGATAACTGTATTCGGCGAGTGCCTTCGTGCACGAGCCATTCCGTGCCTTCGCGTACGAGTTAGAAAGGCTACCACATTGAAAGACAATAGGCGAGCGCCCTAGCGTGCACGCCACGAACATAGAACACTAAGTCATAGAAATAGAAATACGGCTTCGATGCGTGCACCAAGTGCACGACGCAAGCGAAAAGATGATAAATGTGTCAAAACGTGCCTACATGCACGAGATTATAAAAGATGGCTTCGTTGCAAGGGAAAGAATACCGTTGTGGCATGAATATTACAGAACTGTCGGATATGATATGATGCCTCGAAAGGTGTTCAGGAGCTTCGGGTCGTTCGGTTGACGAATATTGAGTTGAGGCGTGATGCCATTGAACATTGAAATGAAGTATAAAATGTAAGAACATAGAAAGTTAATGGAAGAAATATGAGATGATAAAGTCTGAGTCTCAGACTTAAGACTATATTTGGTTGTTTGATAAAGGTCTGAGTCTCAGACTCAAGAATATGTTTGGTTGTTTGAATAATAGGGCGTTGCATGGTTAAATGGACTTAAGATAATTGTGATAATCTTTCGTGTACGAAACGTTCCCTCCGAATGGGTGCGCCGGGGCACCGGGGCACCGGGACCATTCGGCCTAGGAGGGATATAATCTTTGATGGGCGCTCATCTGTAAAGACGATTAACACCCGATTATAGATGTGAAAAGCCGCAAATAATAGCAGGTACGCGGTATGTTTCGGTTATTGGGATAGCAACCCAACCCGTGAAACGTCGGGCTACCCAAATTCGAGAAAGAAAAGAAAGAGAGAAAATAAATAAAGGAAAATAAATAAATAAACGCCTTTAGTCCATTTTGATACGAATATGCCAACGACCATTTCATATAGTTAAGTAACGATGGGTTGAAAGTGCAGGCACGTATGTGTCCCGTACATAGATCCGCATAGAGAGCACTTATAACATGACAGGGAAAAAAATGGGACATATTCACCTTGCATCGGTGTAAGGGCGAGTGCATCCATGTTGGTAAGAAGTTGCGCCACGAAACAAACACGAGAATGCTTGTCTGCTTGTCTATTCAATTCGAATAACATGCATGTCATGATAACATGCTTTACCGCTTTCAAATATGCCATAAATTTGACCCTAAGGAGAATATCGCAAGATCATAAGCTAAGTTGCATGATTCAATGTAAATACTACAACATCGGTTTAGAAAGAAGGTCGTTGCACCAGAACATGCGAGGACGAACGTACTGATCACCCACCAGCTTTCATGCAGGGTACTGAAAATAGATTGCTCGTGACGGAGCTTCGCTTGAACGCGTTGAGGCTTGGAATGCCGAAGCGTATTGAGGCATGCGACCGCATTGACGCTCGGACTTACAACCGAATTGATGTGGCCGGGATATAGAAGGCATGATGTATAGAACGGTGAAATCCTTTGTGGATAAGAGAAAACCTGAGTGTTGTAGCCAATCTGGCATATATTGTTGGGCTATCGAAAGCCTTTGTAATCTCAATTCGAATATCAATAAAAAGAATTGTTTCGTAGACTCTGTTTTCCTTTCGTTGTTAATATCAACTCAAGATAACCATTTGAGAACTTGTCATCTTGCCTTGTACGAGCGCAACTCCAAGCTCGTGCGGCATCACGCCCCCTGCGAGGACGATGATTCGGGTGATTCTGGGTCGGGGCGTGATAACACAAAGCTTCATAAATTTGGGAAAGAAGGTTGAAGAAAGGGTTCTTAAATCCTTGCTAGAGGCTCCACCAAGCCTTCTTGAGCTCCCCAAGCCTTAGCACAACAAAGGAAAGAAAGAGGAGACAATTTGGAAGAGTATAGAATAAAGAAAATTAGTAGAAACCCTAATTTGGAGTGGTGGCTGACATTGAGGGTTGTGGGGGTATAAATAGAGTCTTGTCAAGCCCTAAACTCTTTATGACACTTAGTATTAGGAAGGTCCTTAAGGGGACTAAGTAATTTGGCTCTAATTAATGCTTGTACTTAAGCTAGCCATGACTAGACTCTAATTAATCAAATCTATTTGTCAAGTCAAATTAAATGGGGTCCACCATGTCTAATGAATAAGCTAGTCAACTAATAAATACAACAATCATATTAAATAAAAAAATATACACAAAATGTGAAATGACAAAATCATCCTTGTTCTAGAAAAGTAGAAGTGACACCCCCAGCCCTCCACCCTAGGGAAGACATTTCTGTCCCCTTTCCTCTACGCCACCCTCCGCCTCCCTTCCCCCTCCTTCCTTGCCCATTTTTTCCCCCTATTTCGTTAGCATATCCTCCGTCCGGCCCTATCCCCAGCCTCCACCAGACCCTTCTATCTTCCCCTTCTACTTCGTCCAATCTCCTCACCTTCCCCCTCCACCAGTTCGACCGAATTTTCCTGCCCTTCTTCCCGTCATCCTTTTTTGCCTTCCCAGTCAGGTATCCCCCCGACCTACCCCTCCCCCAATTCCTTTCTCATTCTGCCCAATCCCCTTCTCTATCCCCCCCAATCCCCTTTCCTCACTCGCCCCCCCGTATTGCCTATCGCCTCTTTCGCCTCCGCTCCCCTTTCTCCTCCACCCCAAGTCAGAAATCCTTTGTTGAAGCGGTCGCTGGCTCCTCCCCCAATCAATTTGCCCCTCGATTAACCTCCCCCTGCGATTTTACTCTCAAGTTGATGGGGGCCCTGTCGTTTCATTCTCAGCCGGAGAAGTAGCAGCCCTTGTCACCCCTCTTCGATTTACCCTTATTGGCAAATTTTCCCACTCTAGATCGTCGGTGGAAGCTATCCGACGTGCATTTTCAGATCTCTCCTTTGCTGGACAGGTAGCTGCAGGGGTTTTGGATCAGAAACACATCCTCATTCGCCCCCAGCTCCAGATAAACTTTCTCCATCTTCGTTCATGTGATGTGGGTTATGTTGCCGGCACTCCCATGAGGTTATTCAAATGGGATACCGACTTTGATACGGCAATAGAATCACCTATGGCTCCGGTGTGGGTTTCTCTTCCCACTCTTCTCGCCCATTTATTCACTCAGAAAGCCCTTTTTGCCATCGCGAAGAGCTTCGGCAACCCGCTTAGGGTAGATAAAGCCACAGAGTCCCTATCCCGCCCAAGTTGAGCCCGTATGCAAGTCGAGATCGATATTAACATTTTGCAACCCCTGCGCCATCCGTCTAGTTCTTCTTGGAAATAAAAGCTGATGGCAACAATTAGAATTCGAGCATGCTCCGGAGTATTGCAGCGTCTGCTTCCACCGCGGGCATAATTTGGCCTCTTGCAAACTGTCAAAGCCACCGATCCCTTCCACTTTGTCATGCCCCGGTTCCCAAGATGACTCGAGGCACGTGATACTTCTCCCCAGGCTATGCAAATGTATAATGGATACCGTATTGTACCCTGCGATTGTCGCCCGTAAGGTCCCGGATAGGCATAGATATACGGCATAATCACAGAAATTCCACAATTGACATGACAATCATTTATCCAGAAATATTACATACTTGGTCTAGATTCATCAAAACACATATTATACATATTTGATTCATTGTCTTCAAACATATAATTTACAAAATTGAAGGTGTTCTCAAAATGAAGCTACATTCCATCTGTTCCACATCATTCATAGAGTTCATTCTCGGTGTACGCCTGATCCACATCTTGATCTTCATCAATCCCTAGTGAACAAAACTAGGTCTTCAATACGACGAGCAAGCCCTCAGTCAAAGAAGGAAGTTATGAATGTGGAATGATAATACAAGTGAAAACAAAAATATAGTAACTAGAGCAATTAAACTCATACCTTGTGATATCAGTCAAGAAGTAAGTAGTTCTCAAAATAATGTTCAAAAGGACACAACAAGAACTTTCTAGACCTAAATGCAATTAAGAGAAACTTTTGGATCACACACACTCGTCTAACATCTCAACAATAATCCCATTTGCCCGGGATCAGGCTCGTACAAAATGGGTTGGTGCTTAGATTCTCTAGCTGTCTGTACTATCACATATTGATGTGATTACAAGCAAGATAACATCATGAGTGGTTTCCTAATCATCTGGGTCGAATCATCGCATCATGTGTTATAACAAGAAGTTTGTATGACTTGGATTTTTCCAAGTATATCGAACCCATTCATTAGTCAGCTGAGCTGAACCCAGGGCCTGGATATCTAATGAATTAATAAGTATTCTGAGCTGAACCTCAGGATAATGTGCAAATGGATAGCTGAGCTGAAACTCAGGGCCTGGATGTCCAATTGCGATAAAGAAAGTAAGCTAAGCCTCACCCCGGATATTCGCACGGCCGAACGAACACCGTATCATGGACTGATCAGTACGAAAAATAAAAATTATATTGCAAAGAAGTCAGCCGGGTGTGATCCAATGGTTTCTTTTTCATCCCAATGCAACATATTCTAGACATTCGGATTCCATA
>JANAVB010036420.1:7699467-7706967 GCA_029216955.1 Iris pallida | reverse complement strand
ACATAGATAGATGTCTTTTATTAGTTTTTCCTTGTTTATTTCTCTATCGTGTTATGTCATCAGTTATCTTCCAGTTTTCATATCTCATATGTTATTTTCATGTCTTGTTAATTCTATTGTGTTTTCACATTGTCGTCGGTTTGTGTACTTGTTCCATTCCTGACTGGAAACCAACATTTTTTCAGGTTTAGCTGCGATCACTCTTAACACTGGGGAAGGCTTGCGTATGCTGAAGTCAAACCTAGAAATAGATAGCAGCTGCATTTATTTTTATTAATTATAAAATCTTGTATTTTCTTTAATTTTAAATGATATAATTGTTGTAATAAATTTAGAAATGTGAATGAGCAGCAATTGTGATATTTTGAGCATTTATTTTTTGCAGGCTTGACAGCGTTTCTACCGCCGACTCTGTGGCGTAGGCTGGCTTAGACACGTCTCGTATCTGAAAAGCGGGTACGGGTCGTGACAAGTTTTTGTGGTGGCCCATGCAGGTCTATTTTTGCAAGAGATTGCGAACTCGTGATGGTACGTTAGTCGTACTATTACGAGCTTGCGACTAAGAAATGCTCATTCATAATAGGATTACAATAATTTAGGAGAATAACTAGGACTAGGAGTCCCCTGTTCAAATTGACCATTGGGTAGTTAAGGTTATTAGATAGGCTATGCAATTCAGATAGCTTGCTAGATCCCTATAGGTACACTATTACTTTTGATATGACATTATGATCCAATGTAGACCCACTATTCACTGGTAAGTTAGGCTTATTTATAATTAAGGCTTAAATCGTGATAATCTGTTCAATTTTTCTTTTGCTCTATTAGATATAAACATCATATCATAAATTAGAATTACCTATTTAAATTCTACTTTGCTGTAAGGAAATGATTTATAATTATTAATTTTTTTTTTGTATAAAATCCCGAGATAGATTTGATTTAAAGTTTTTCCTCAGCCATCTGAAATATATATGAGATAAATGTTAGGATGTTCTTATTTTTCTTGTCGTCAGTTATTTCCCTCGGTCAACCTTTTACTTTAGGGATTGAGACTTACAGGCAGGAGTTTACGCTTTCTACCATAGTCAACTAAGTTGAATCCTTAGCAGCTCTTTGACGTCCTTAGGAATATAGTAGGAGCAGTTTAACGACTGCGATGACTAAACAGCAATACACTGTCGCCAATTACCTGAGAGCGGAGAGTGTGGGTTCACTGCAGCCAGCAGCGCACTGGCGAGGCACAACCCACAGAATTGAAATTATCCCGAAGAACCATAGTCTATGGGACATTGCTAAAACTATGTTCTCGTTGACCTCTTTTGATCTTAGATATCCTTGTGTAAATATAGAGTAGAGTACCTGATAGCTTATCACACCTGAATCACGGAACCAAGGGTTTGTCACAGCCAGAGTATACAGACGAGGCATAATTCTCGGTGAAATGACTTCAGACGTGATTACAAGTTCATGATACTATAGAGAATAGAAAGATGCCCGGTGTGTTCCACAGGATCTAAAGCCAAAACTAGTAAAAGTTCTGTAAGTTGAGTAGCCTCTCCCAACCTAGCATTCCGTGGTCCTTGTGATCTGTGGACGATGTAATTGACTAACACAAATAGGTTCCCTAGAATATAAAATTCATAAGTCCTTAATCCATTAGTTGACCAAGGACTTATGGATAGAAGATAGTAGGATGCCTATAAATAAGGACACCATGTAAGACTTTGATTCTTTCTCAGAACTCGAACTGCTTGTGCCTCCTTTCCAAAAATCTCGCCTACTTATATTTTGACTATCTTGACCAACGCTGCTATTATAGCCTAGTTTTGCAAGCTTACTCTTTTATAAAGCTTGATTCGAGATATATATTTAATTGGGGACGCCCGCTAACATATTGTCTAATCAGAATTATTGTATTACGGTCTGATCAACCAGGATACAATTGATTCGCCTTTCATCTAATTACCCTACGTGGAATAAGATATACATGTCTCTGGGATCTCATCCACGGCTGCTTTGACCATTCCTCTTGAATTATACATTCGCCTTTGAATCACGTAATCGTATTCAGTGACATCCCTTTTGAACTCTTTATTGTTTTCTCTTTCACCGATTAGAAAGACGAAAGCTCGTAATTGATAGATGGATACAGAGTATTCCCATGGCTATGATAGTTGTATATGCAAGTATAGCTACCATCGGCCAGCTCTGTGACTGGAACCTTGCCTCGAGTTACTCGTCCTCCCTTAGGCACTAAACCTACTATCTTGATCTTCTAGTCATTGGAGTTCGAGAATGATTAGGGTCCTTTCCTTGATCAAGTGCCAACCTAGGAGACTGCCTATCCTCAAGAAACCAAATGTTGTGAGCTTCTAACCATTTGTTTGAAGCTTGGTTTGACTAGAACCCTTGTGACAATAGACTGGCAGGCTTGACACAAATAGAAATTCACGACCCAGTCGTTAGAAATCTTTTCATATGATGTGCCTTAGAGTTGGTTACCCTGTCGATAACTCTTGTATACTAGACATGTAGATCGTTCTATTTTATCGACCATGGGCCATTGTACACACTCGTTTTCCATTTATTGATGAACGATCCTTGACTTGACTTATACCTACCGTACCCCTTTATGCCTTGCCTTACTCTTTATTAACAGGAGTCGAGGTGTAATACCCGGACTTTGGAATTCTGCTAACCTATTACTCCTAGAACCATGTCTTGGTTTCTAAGGTGCGTAGACAGTAAGCCTTCTAAAATTTTTAGGATATACGAGGAATTACCGGTTAATTGGAATAATTTCCATTAGGATAGTAATTAGTGCCCCATGGACTCCCACTTTTCAATTAGATTATTTTGTGTCCCCGGTCGTGTCATTAATATTCGGAGTACGAGACCAGCTGTTACCTTCCAACAAATTTTATATGCAAGATCTAGACAAGTACACCTTCATCTAAGTATGTCATGTCCCACTCAAACCCGTCCCCTTGTACTCTATTTTTATGGTACGACTTTCAGGACAAAAGGACTAACTATAACCTTTACCGTAATACCGGTATACTTCCCGACTTCCACTAGAGCCTCAACCTTGAACTCAGCACATTCGACCCAAAATATGGTTGTGATCTACTCGAAGCCTACTACGTACATACCACTAGTGTGCCACTCAATTGAGGCCTTATGTGCTACTTAAATACAAAAGTCACTGGAGATGCATTTTGGGCTTGAGGGATCTAGCTAACCAACTTGCCTGGCAACTAGCTCAACCCCTTGGGTAGAAACCTATTCTTGGTTATCCTAACTAGTAGAAATAGTTTTATCATTGGGATATTGTCGAGTCCATATAGATTGAAATCCAAGGTTCATATAACCAACAATTGATGTCCAATTAAGGAACCCATTAAGATCCGGTAACACTCATCCATGCATACCACCATATTTGGACTATAGAACTAAACTATTTGAAATCATTCTCGATTATTCTCCCTTGCCTTCCTGTACTCTTGATTCTCGTCCCTTCCTATTTCGGGGTGACGAATAATCGTGCTGTCTAGAATTCATCAAAAATTCTTAAGTTATTGTAATATTGCTTGATTATTGAATAATTGGTTGTTTGCAGATACAAGAGGATTATAGATACCATATGCCTAGATATTTGTTGGTATGATTATTAGCACCAGTTAGAAGATTTTAAGATTTTAGTGTGAAGAGTAGTGTGACCAAAGATGGGTAGAAGTCCGGGCGACTATTTGGCTAGGAGAAGAATACAAACTATTTTTTTGAGGAATTAAAATTTGAGAAGATTGGGGTAATAGTGGATTTATTCCTTGACTTTTATTTTTAAATTTTAGGCATGGTTATGAGTTAGAATTTTGAGGATGAAATTATTTTTAAGGTGGGTAGATTTGTAGCTCCTACCCGAAAATTGTACAATATTTTTATTATTAATTATTTTATTTAAAGGGTGATTTTAGACTGTGCATAAAGAGTATATCCACCATTATTAGTTTATTGATTTTTCGTTATTATTATTATTATTATTGTTATTATTATTATTATTATTATTATTATTATTATTATTATTATTATTATTATTATTATTATTATTGAGGTTATTTGGATTTCAGGAGGTTTGTCATGTAAACATATGTGTGAGTGTATGGATTGTGTACTTATATATATGAAAATATAGTATATATGCGTGTACGTATAGATAAATATATATGTAAATGTTGGTAAATGTATACATATAGTTATTTATGTAAATAGGCATTTATATATAGATATAAGTAAATGTGTGTATATAATGTAGATATGTATATGTGTGTATTAGTATATACATATAATATATTATATATACGTGCGTATGTGTGTATATATATACGTATAGAAATATATATATTGATATGTTATATCGAGGACGAAATTATTTTTAAGGTGGGTAGATTTGTAGCTCCCCTACCGGAAAATTGTACAATATTTTTATTATTAATTCATTTTATTTAAAGGGTGATTTTAGACTGTGCATAAAGAGTATATCCACCATTATTAGTTTATTGATTTTTCGTTATTATTATTATTATTATTGTTATTATTATTATTATTATTATTATTATTATTATTATTATTATTATTATTATTATTATTGAGGTTATTTGGATTTCAGGAGGTTTGTCATGTAAACATATGTGTGAGTGTATGGATTGTGTACTTATATATATATAATATAGTATATATGCGTGTACGTATAGATAAATATATATGTAAATGTTGGTAAATGTATACATATAGGTATTTATGTAAATAGGCATTTATATATAGATATAAGTAAATGTGTGTATATAATGTAGATATGTATATGCGTGTATTAGTATATACATATAATATATTATATATACGTGCGTATGTGTGTATATATATACGTATAGAAATATATATATTGATATGTTATATGTATTAATATCGGTATATTTATATAGGTAAATATGTATATTAATATTGATAGGTTATATATATATATATATATATATATATATATATATATATATATATATATATATATATATATATATATATATATATATATATATTGGTAAAATATATATATACATATATAGAGTTATTGATAAAAGAAAAAGAATAGGAATAAGAAAACAAAATAATTTTTTAAACCGAGCCCACAGAGGCCCAGCCCGAGCCAGCATGGCCCAGGCCCAAGGCCAGCTGCAGGCAGCCCAAGCCTTTCCCTCCATAGAGCAATTCCCCAAACAAAGCCCAAGCCTTAAGTTTTAACAACAGTGGGTTTATATATATATCGTGTATATATATAGAGAGGGAGAGAACCGAGAGTCGACGAAAACTCAAACCTACGCAGCCATCTCCCGTGCGACCCCGACGCACCAGCGTTCGGCAGACCACCGCACGAGGCGCTGGAGACCGCCGGAGTGCCGGCCTGAGACAGAGCCGCACACAGCCTGCAATAGATAGAGCAGCGGTAGCGGTGGCAAGGGCCCGACTTTGAAGGTAAAGTTCTCTCTCATCTCGCAGCCTATGTCCAAACTAATTAGCACGTTGTAAACACAACACATAGGCCTCGACTCCTGTAAAATAGTTTTTGATCTAGGTGACCAGATCACAAGAAATCCGAGGTTGAAATCTCGGAAAAACCTAGTTTTATAGAGACAAAAACAGAACAGTCTCAGTTAAAAACCTTGTTTTGGAAGGGAATTTGTGGACAGAATAGTTAGGATTTTCGAAATCCATTTGAACACGTTTGTAGACAACCTAACCAGGATCGAAACCCATTAAATAGATTATTTTAACATGTATTATATTTATGTTAAAACAGTTCCAAAAATCAAGAAAAATATGAAAAATAATTTTTGAAAAACTTAGAAAAACTTCCACACGACGTGCGTCCCGCCAATCCGGGCGACGTAGTCGCAAACCGAAAGCATCAAAAGCTGCATAACGGTTTCGTGAGCGTGTGGGCTTTGGCGGAATTCAAATTGGTCGCGTGTGCGCAACGAATTTGATGAGTATCCGTCGAAACTTCCCGTATCGGCCTCTGTCCAAATTTCCCAATTACTTCGTGTACGTTCGTCAGATCGAGACAAAACTTGCGCCAACATGATCGTATCATTTGTTTGGTCCTGCATGCCAAGTTTGGTCCAATTCTGAGACAGTGGAATCGGAATGCCGTTTTACGGGCCCCACGGTCCCACTCAACGGGTGATTTTGTGCACGGCCCCCCCGGAATCCAACTCTAGACATACGGTTGGGTTCGTATCGGAAAACCGGATCCGTAGACATGTAGTTTGATGACTTTAGAGACCGTTGACTCTGGTACGCTTTTCGGTGCAAAGCGGTCCAACGACGGACATCGTTTTTGCCCAAAATTACCGTTTTGCTCCTGTGTCCAGAATTGGACTTAAGGATAGGCAATCCTAGCTAATTTGACTATTCTGAGAATGTTGGTACTATTTATTTCAGCATCTGGAGACTTCTGCTTGTGTAGATTGATTGTGGCTCATTGAGTGGTATATTATTATTGGTTTCTCCAGCTAAGGACCTCGGGCAAGTGCACTTTCTGATTACTTTTTGATTCATAGTAGTTTTTTTCATTTTATGTCTATACATATATCTTGCTGCTTGTTGACACGCTCGTCACACGGAGTAGTCGGGAGGGAAAATATCTTAGTAAACATGTGGACTACCCAGAACTATCCCCAAAATGTCTATTCTTGCATGACAGCAGCTGCACACGACACGTGCAGTGAGCCGGATTTACCCCCTAGCCGTTCGCATGTCGAAACAGATATTTTATACCACATAGATAGATGTCTTTTATTAGTTTTTCCTTGTTTACTTCTCTATCGTGTTATGTCATCAGTTATCTTCCAGTTTTTATATCTCATATGTTATTTTCATGTCTTGTTAATTCTATTGTGTTTTTGTATTGTCGTTGGTTTGTGTACTTGTTCCATTTCTGACTAGAAACCAACATTTTTCAGGTTTAGCCGCGATCACTCTTAACACTGGGGAAGGCTTGGGTATGCTGAAGTCAAACCTAGAAATAGATAGCAGCTGTATTTATTTTCATTAATTGTAAAATCTTGTATTTCCTTTAATTTTAAATGATGTAATTGTTGTAATAAATTTAGAAATATGAATGAGCAGCAATTGTGATATTTTGAGCATTTATTTCTTGTAGGCTTGACAGCGTTCTACCATCGACTCTGTGGCGTAGGCTGGCTTGGACACGTCTCGTATCCGAAAAGCGGGTGCGGGTCGTGACATTAGTAGTTATGCTAACCTGCGAGTCCACATCAGGGGTGAGGGTTAGTAGTTAAGCTAACCTGCGAGTCCATATTAGGGGTGAGGGTTAGTAGTTATCTGTCCACACCTGCGAGTCCACACTAGGGACTAGGGTGATGCTAGCCTACGAGTCCACACCTGGGATAAGGGTTAGTAGTTATCTGTCCACACCTGCGAGTC